>LNAC01001470.1:142256-179024 GCA_002007465.1 Ailurus styani
TGGTGGGGGGGGTGGGGGGGGGGAGGTTGGGGTGGGAGTAGTAAGCGTCTGAAAAGCATGAGGGAAGAGCAGACACCACTGTAATAAAGAGCTCACTGGCCTGGGAGCAAGGAGGCCTGAGGTCCTAGTCATGGCTTTGCCATTACCTCCCTGTTCCGCCTTAGTCAAATCTCTTTAGTTTTTGGATCCTCAGTTCCCACACCTATATAACCTGATGGAATTGATGCAGCTGAGCATCCCACCAGTGACTTCTCTGTAAAGTACAGGGTACTAGTCTGCTTCTAGCTCTGATATTTTGGCTAATGCCCAGCGGAATGCCACATTTCTGTGGTGCTAAGGCTATTCAGGGAAGAAACTAAGCTGGGCCCTGAGCTCTCCATCTAGTTCTGACCTATGAGTGGAGGCTTGGCTCAGTCCAGCCCTGTGGAAAACACCAGATGAGTAGCACTTGAAGCTTTGTTAGTATATGAGAGAAGAAGGCATATGCTTACTGTGATAAAATTCAGATGAACTCATTTGGGGAGAACCCTCTCCTTGCAAGTCCCAAGGACAGATTTTTTTTCTTGTAGTTTCAAGTTTTTATTGAAATTCTCCAAGGGCAAAAAATTAAGTTTTTAGAAGTGAACTAGAGTATGTGTGTAGGTCAGTGTGGTATGGCTTTTGTTGTTGATGTTCTTAAAGAAACACAGCCATTAGTAGTTAGTAGACAAATAGTTTATGCAGAAAATAAGTGTGTTACAGTTCATTATCATCAATGATACAGCATTTTCAATCATGATTATAGGTGAAACCAATTAAAACCTCATTAGGTAGTCATAGCACATTCATGCTAGTGAGAACATTGCAAAGCACTGCACCTGCATTATGGGGTAGACAAAACTGGGGATGGGATATATTTTCACTCACCTCTGGTTGGCTTTGTGTATTTTGTCATTGAGACTTACATTATGTTTGGGTCAAACAAAAAACCCAAAGCGATTTTATAAAAGTTTACAACCATTAAACAGTATTTGTTTAATCCCACAAATGGATAAATCAAACTACTATAGCTCAGTGATATACAAAATCAGGACTAGAAATAGTCAATCTGCCTATGTATATAGCTAGCTACAACATGATAGACATTTAATATCCCGAGTCTTCTCAAAGGCATCAACTACTTTAGACAAGCAGGTTCCCAAAATATACTGGTTTGGTTTCCAATGAGAACTGTATTGCCACTTCAGTTTAAGACTATGCCCTCCTCAGTGTCAGACGTGAGGAGAAGAAAACTAGGGGAAGGCTAAGAAGGATTAGGAGGACACATGAGCAGGGCTCTTTGGATAGCTTAACACTATTTTCCCTGTGCAGTCTCAGACCTGGTTCACAGAGTAAAAGTATATTGAAATTGTTGGCCCTCAGAAAGGGCAATTGTACAAAGCCCCATACTGACAGCATAGATAGAACAATAACTGAGTGCCTCTCAAAATGAACTCTTCTATGTTAGAAGAAAGCTCAGTGCCAAAGGTTAATGGGTATCAATGTTTGAATTACTGTATAGAGATAATTTATTCTCAGATAGAAAAATGGTTTTTCATAGTCCTGGAAACTAGCGGAGATAGTGAGAGAGTACTTATATTTATATTATTACTTAGAAGAAAAAATGTTTTACAGACCTTTTCCATAAGGCATCCGTTATTCTCCCTTCTATACTTGGCATTTTAAGAGACAGTGCAATGGCTATATGATACCTTCAGAGGGCTCTGGTAGCTGGATTGACCATGCCACTCCAGAATCACACTTCTTCAGGTTGAAATAAAAATAGCAACAACAAAATCACAAAAAGAGAAAAAAATCACAAAATCTACAAAATCTAAGGCCTGAATAGGCACAGACTTACTATGAGTTCAGAAATTCAGTGAAAAAATTAGAAGTACAAAGCACCTCTTACAAAATATACTGGTCCTTGGAACCACACAACAGAGGTAAGTATTCTGAAGGACACATGCTTAACCCTAGAAAGGGAGCCTGATTTTATTATCAGGAGAGCTGAGAAGGTCCCAGTGCTTCTTTATATTTGTTGTTTTATAATTACAGACAAAATGGAAAAAGTCAAGAAGTGTGCAGACCTCCGTACAGAGAAAATGTTTTTCTAATAACTTCACTAAAAACCATGCTAGATTTATGCATTCGTATATTTATGTTTCTTGCACACTTTTGACACAAAATTCCTTTTGCAGGGACATATGAAATTTAATAGGCTGAAGAGAACTTATGCAATGTAATGCTTGAAACCTTGCACACAATAGGTGTGTGCATAGTAATAAAGAAGCCTTGCAAAATTGTCTTTGTCTATAAACCACTACTGCTCTTTGAGAATAGCTCCTTCATGACCCTCAGGCTGCTTTCCTGTGACACACAATGCCAGAAACATCATGGTGAAAAGTCAGTACCTAACTTAGTTTATTATGAGTTTTGTACATTTGTTTTTTACACAATCGGGAAAAAAAGATAATTTGTATCAATAAAAGGTCATTTCTGGTTATTTAAACATCGCTTTTTGCCACCTCGGCTCATAAACATTTTATGAGAAGAATGACAATTGTTTTGTGAAAATAAAAAAAAATACATATGCTGCCCTAAAAATATTCCGTGTTGGGAGGAGCTTACAGTTTTTCTGAGTACTAAACCTGAACAGGTTCAAGAAAAATTGCAGCTGACAAGATAAATCTTGTGCTTCCCTATAAATTGTGCAGCTAATGGGTACTGTAGTACCATTGATGATTTTGGTAGAAAGATGAACTAACTGGCACAAAGGCAGTAGAGTCATCTAAGATTGTCAAATACCCTGATTTAGACATGGGACAGATTCAGGAGGTCCAAGAAGTTGAAGATAAGATATGGTATTTGTGTGAAATTTGGGTGAAACTGTGTGAATTGCAAACACTTCAGTGGCAACTGTCACTCTATTTTATACCTGACAGAAAATACTTTTACACCTGAATATGCTGGGAAATGAAAGATCAGAGGGTAGAAGATGAATATGAAGCTGTGGTTAACTGAAGAGAACTGCTAGTTGAGATGCAGTTTTGGTCAACAAGGACAGAGACAGAAAGCCAGAAAGCAGCATGCAAGTCATTATCAAACCACCAAAAACAACCCTGACTGCAGCCTCACATGTGGAATATTTCACAGTCAGAAACATTTATAGACAGTGTCACACCTTCTCACAGAGCAACAAAAGACCTAAACCAGGCCTTCTCAACTTTCATGACAAAAACAAACAAACAAACAAACAAGAAAACCAAAAACCAAACCAAAACAACAAAACAAAACCCCAACAATCATAGAAATTAGCAAGTTCCAGCTCAAGAAATAGTGAGTAGGTCATGGTTCAAAATGCTTAATATACAATGGATTACAAAAGGGGTTCATTTAGTACAGCTTAAAAAAAATAAATGCCTCTTCTAGAGGCATTTAGCTACAAAGATTTCCACCCTGAGCAAGATACTAGTTGCGCAAATGGTGCCAACCCAAAGTCCTGCCCTGTTTAGTAATGCATTTAGGAATTTATCTAAGGGTAAGTGCATCCTCTTTGCATGTATTTGAAGTGCATAACTGAACCAACTATTAGCAAAGATGTAGCAACCCCTTTTGTGAGCTGCCTTTTTCCACTTAGAAAATCCCCTGGTTTTGTTTCCTAAAAAAATTCTGTTTCACCAGTGATTGACCTTATTGCCCAAAGGGTAAGCAGCAGAAGAAACTGGATTACATGTCTGTGCACTGTCCTCCGTTACATTTTATCCTTTGATGTCGAATACTGCATAGGTCAGAAGTCTAAAGAGTATTCAATAGACCCTTCTTGAGTGCAGCTTTTTGTCCATCATGTAATGCTGCTCAAGTTTGGCCATCTGTCCTGGGAAAAGAGAAGTGGAGTCTAGTAGTAAATCTCTTGGTCCTCTCAAACTCTTCTGTGCTTGTCTAGCACACACCTGCTATGCTTGGAACATGAGCTTGTCCATCAGCTCCTCTGAAGAAGAAGCTGTAATCTGATCCCTAATTTGCTAAGGTGAAGAGACTTAAAAGCTAAGAACTGCCAGTAAATGTTGACAAGAAAAAGTGCAAAGGAAATAGAGCTAGTATGCTCTGATGTCTAAGAAAACAATATTCAAATATTGGCATGTAATTTCACTTTCAAAACTAGTTGAAACTATGAAATGTGACATAAAATCAAGTTAGATTCATGATCTATACATCTATAGACTAAGGACTGTGCAGAGCTTTTCTTCTCATCACAACTACATAAAAGGTTATTTGGAGATACACAAACATCTCAAACTAAATATATACAGTTATACATGCACTATAATTGCTAACAAGGTTTGAAATATACCTCTAGAAGCCTTGATGTGACCCTGTAGCTTGGTTAGTAAAGATATTGAGTGATCAGATATTCATGCAATAATTTATGCATTTACTTTTAAATAGCTTTAAATATCCTATTAAAAATCCCAAAAGGTTAATTCAACATATGATTTGATCCTGATGCTCTTGCTCTCTAAATTAGGTATATTATCAATACTTTGTAATGTAGAATGTGTGAATAAGAAATCGTTGGTAATGGAATCTCTTGCGAGTTTCTCGCATTTAGACCTCTCCCCCTGAGTTTTGTCCTCCATTGCATGGTGCTATGCAAAAAAGCATGGGACTTGGAGTCAGAGGACTTGAGTATGAGTCCTGGTTTGGTCACTTGCTAGCAGTGTGACCTTAGCAAATAACTTAATCTCAGTGAGATTTAGTTTCTTTTTCTAGAAAATAAGACATTAGTAAGATTTACCATACAGGGTTGTTTTGCGCTTCAAATAGCATAAACACTGTAACTTGTAAAGCGCAACACAAAATCATTAGTTACTATCATCATAGTATTAATGCATTAATATTAATATTTATTTTTGTATAAAGGAATAAGTCCTATGTCATGTCAACGTGCAGCCCTAAGCTTAGAAACAATCAAAGCTGCCAGTTGCTGGGCATCTGCTGTGTGAGGATTCTTCTCCATCACTGCAAGGACGATGTTTGAAGGGAAAATATTGCAGAGGTTCTTATAAGTCTGATACTGGTGCTCTGGGATCATATGCTCCCTGTTATCATTGCACATTCCAACCCAAGGATTCCTCCAAAGCTGTTCCATCTTTTCAGGCATGCTCCGTACCATGACTGGCTCATAGCATGGTTGCATGAGGCTGTTACTCAAGGGATAGGAGTGGTAGCCATAGGAATCAGTTGCACAGGGCAGTGGATCCCAGCTGGCATGTTGTTCCCGGCACAGAGGAGGTCGTCTTTGCCTCATGGGATTGCTCTCATAGAGGCGGGAGTCAGAAATGCTGTCCACCCGAGTCATTACAAGGGCACGTCCTGGCTGAGAGTTTCCCCCAGTATGGATATTGGGAGGCATAGGGTAGTCTCCAGGACAGCTGGAGCAGGCTCCTGTTGCTGGGTGCTGAGCTTGCAGAACTAAGTGGGGAACTGACTGCTTGTGGGGGGCTTGCTTAGAATCCTCTGGGCCATAGCTCTGCGCTCGCGTTAAGGCGTCATGGTAACCATGAGGAAAAGGCTGAAGACGGTTCTGCGATGCAGAGCGATGCAGCTTCAAACTGCCTTCAGGATGGCTATCAGCTACAGCCAAGTACAGATTGTTGTAAGAGGAATAGTTGTCGTTCCTGGTATGGCTCATACAGTTGTCAGGACAGAGGTTGGGATTCCGGGCATATACCCCTCGGTCTGCTTCAGCCATGTAGTACTCTCGATTATGCATGCTGTTGATGTTCAGTTTGGAGAAGTCGCCTAACACTGAATAGTAGCCATGGTCCCCCAAGGACTCAAACTTTGGATATTGGTCAGCATAGCTAATAGGGTTCCCATGGCTGTTGGTAACCAGGATTGGGGGGTACTGCATGCTGGCCATGTGCTCCAGTGAGGCCTTCTGGTGGGGGAAATGAGAGGATCCTGGCACTGGGCTGCTGGCTGAACGGGTGTTGAGTGCACTCACTGCATGGCTTTTGGGGGGTGGGATTGTGGGGACGCTTAGGGCAGTCACAAGTGAGGGGACAGAGCTGGCCTCGGGCTTACGGGCAATGGACAGCCAATCCTCAGGCTCCACAGCCATGGACCGGATGCTGGGATCTGATTGGCGCTTGGGGGCCACACGTTTGACTTCAGAGGTTGTCTCACCTTTGGCAGTAGACATCCCTGTGCCACACTTGCCCAGGGTGCCTTCACTCACGGTTTTCACTGTGGACAGTTTGGCACTGATGCGGAGCTCATCAGCCACCGAACGCTGTGGTTGGTTGGCCCGCTCCGGATGGTAGTATTTGCACTTGTGGCCATAGGTGCATTTTTTGCCTGAAAAATAATGCCTTGGGGTAAGACTCTCTCTCATACTGGTGCAAATCTGTCAGAAACTGTTGTAACAATCTGGTTACTCAAATTAGAGTTTTACTGTTTGGCCTTAAGGAAGAAAATTAACTGTCCATGAAGATGAGAAAGGCAGGACAACATCAAGGAGGCATCACATACTGTGAGGGGTGAGGGAAGAAGTGGAAAGCTGGGGAGGAAACCGCAGTGTAAAAGCTAAGAACTGAGCAGTTGAACAGCCTTCACTTTCCTATAATTTACAACTTTGCCGAGGGATAACCTGCATGCTGAGGTGGTGTAGGGTAGCAGCACGCAGCATAGTACAACGCAAAAAGCATAGGCTTGGAAGCCAGTCAGACCTGAGTTTCAATTCCAGCTTTGTCACTTACTAGCCATGTAACCCTGCTAAGTGACTTTACCTTCTGAGCCTCAATTTCCTCTTCTGTAAAAAAAAGTTCATAATTATGCCTATATTATATGGTCATTGTGAAGATTAAATGAGGATAATGAACATGAAAATATAATTTAAATAAATATTAATTGATAGAAAGAAAAAAACCCAAGATGTCCCATAAATAAATGATTATCCAAAAAGAGTGAACATGCAAAGTAGCCTCAGACCAGGCAGCCCATGTTGCACTGTTAGGCTCACAAACTTTGGGTCAGAGGGACTTGTGTAAAATCATGAAAGCACTCTAGAAAACTATATTTTAGAAAAGCAAATGAAAATGAAATTTGGAAGCAAACTGGAAAATACAGAACTGAAGAAAAGAGTATTACTAGTTGACAGAGAGTACAGTCACCTGCTTGAGAGACACATCCTTCTTGGGGCCAAATCCAATTTGGCATTACCCTTTCTGCTTCCATAGGCCATGTGGGGTTTCTGTATTTCCCTACCTCCAGCAATGCTACTCAGGATGGAGGCAGCTAGAACACATGCATTATTTAAACAAGTGACAACTAATCTTTCCTTCAATTCTAGTTACCTTTTCTTCATGCAGTTTCTAGGATGTTTCTTTAAATGCCTAACTGAGAATACATAAAGACACAGACTTAAACTCCCAGCAAGTGGACAAGTTAAGATTTTCCATTTGAAAGGGAAACCTTTGAGAAGTAAGTATTCATATAGTCCTTATGTTTCCCTTAGTATAGAACTCAGTTCTGCACATAGGTACTCACCATAAGGGCATGGTTGCTTCTTATGCTCTGGAACAACAGGTCTCTTTCTCAAGAAATTTTCAAGATTTGGGCCATGGCGTCCTAAAGGATCATCTGGAGGCATAAATCTGAAAGCAAACAAGCAAGAGGTAAACATCTTCCTTTCTATCCCCACCCCCACTTCAGTAGTTCAGACCTTCAGTACCCCTTGCCTATATATTGTCACAGTTTTCTAACTGTCCTTTATGCTTCAAGCTAAGCCAGCAGTTCTTCCCTCCATTCTCACTTGAACACACACACACACACACACACACACACACACACACACACACACACACACACTGATTTTTCCAGTGTATCATTCTTCTGTGGATTATATGTTTCAATCATACTGGCATGCCTGGTGGCTCCCCAACATAAAACCCACTTTCACATCTTTATAGTTTTATTCATGATGTTCTCTTTACCTATGACACCCAGTAGTCCCCTTTCTTCTGTCTGTAAACTTCATATCAAATGTCATCTGTTTGAGGCTTTTTCCTATCATTTCATGTAGACAAAGCAATTTAAAAAACTCTAACCATACTGCTTATCAAAACACGTTGTGGTTCTCTTTCTCTCTCTTCTCCACTACACTTTGAGCCTCTTTTAAGGGTGAGTCCTGTTTCTTATTCAACCTCTTATCCCTATGGCAATCAGCATAATGCACAGTACACAGTAAGAGTTCAGTAAATGTTTACTGAAATGAAATAATCTATTCCTAGTGAAACTTGGAGTTAGTTTATTCAGAGCCTACTGAAAGCAACGTACTTGTCATTCACAAAAGAATACATCAGCAACCGCTCCTCTATAAACTTCTTCCATTCTGGCTTTTCAATTTGAAGGTCTCGGTAGTTATCATTAGATACAATGATGCCGTCGGAATCGAAAGCCAATTTGACTATGAACCGGTCATCATAACAGACAACTCTCCTGCCCTGGACCCTTCGGGATGGTGTGAAGACAAGAATCTTTTCTTTCTCCAGTTTACGCAGGATATCTTGATCTGTCAAAATATAGATTATATGCCACACAGTAGAAACCATCTTTGGAAATTAACAGCATTATCCTCGTTACAAATATAAAAGTTTTTGTAAGTACTAAAGTACAAAAGTACTAAATAAATATGTTATTTGCCCTTAGAGAGAAAGTGGTTTCTATTCCTGGCTATGGCACAAATTTGGATTGTGACTTTAGGCAAGTCACCTTCTCCTTCAGATTTCAGTTTTCCATAAAGTGGAGGAACTGGATTCAATGACATTCAATGACATTAAAAAGCTACCATGAAGAGTGAGAAATAGCACTGATATCCTACCATTCTTGTTGACTGTTTTGCCCTTTGGAGGAAGCAAAAGCTTTTGGCTGCTGAAGCAAACAGCAGTATGCTGAGGATATGTGTCAGGAGGAAAATAAAGCATCACCCTGTGGGAGTTACATTTTTGCCTTCTGCCTGAAGGAAAGCCAAAACTAAGGGGGAAATGAAGTCGTAGCATGTTGAGTACTGACCCCCTTTCCTTTTGTCTTAATTGCTGAGAAAAGAAAGCATACAAGCTGGGGTTGAGGAGGGCCAAGATCCACTCTCAAATGAGTTTGGGACTCTGTTTAGAAGCTTACAGACAGCTCCACAACACAGTTCTGACAACCATTCTGACTTTCTTATTTGTCACATCATACAAACAGCTGATACTCAGAGGACTAGCGTCTGTATATTCTCAAATGCTATAAAAAGCTAGCTTCATATAGTGTTGTAAGTGAATGTAATAATCCTACTGAGATTAGGGCTGCATTATGACTTTTGTGGACCTTAGGCTCGTTTGCCTTTGTGGGCCCCTTCCTTCTTAAAGAAGTATTAAAAAGTGTACTTTACAACTGCTTTGGTATAAAAAACAAATAATCTAGTTAGATACATAATTAGAAATTAATTGCTGTATTTGATTTTTCCTGCAATATTAAAAGAAAATAAAATTAAAACATCTTTTCGTTAAATTTTAATTCCAGTGTAGTTAACATACAGTGTTATATTAGTTTCAGATGTAAAATACAGTGATTCCACAATTCCATGCATCACCCAGTGCTCATTAAGACAAGTGCACTCCTATTCCTCATCACGTATTCACCCATCCACACCACCCAACATCCTTCTGGTAACCATCAATGTGTTCTTTATACATAAGAGTGTTTTTTTGGTTTATCTATCTCTCTTTTTTTTCCTTTTGATGGTCTGTTTTGTTTCTTAAATTCCACATAAGAGTGAAACTATATGATATTTGTCTTTCTCTGGCTGAATTTTATTGCTTAGCATATACTGTCTAGCTCCATCCATGTCATTAAGAATGGCAAGATTTCTTTTTTTTTTGGTATAAATATTTATTTTTTAAGTTTTTATTTTAATTTCGATTAACATTAAATGTTATATCACTTTCAGGTGTACTAGATTTCATTCTTATGTCTGAATAATATTCCATTATATATATTATATATTATATATTATACTATATATATATAATATCATATCCTGGCTATTGTAAATAATGTTGCAAACATACGGATGCATGTATCTCTTTGAATTAGTGTTTATATGTTGTTTTGTTTTGTTTTTGTATTATGGGGGGAAATACCCAGTAGCATGATTACTGGATTATAGGGTAGTTCTATTTTTAATTTTTTGAGGAAATTTCATCTCACAGTGGCTGCACAAGTTTGCATTCCTACCAACAGTGCAAGAGAGTTCCTTTTCCTCTACATCCTAGCCAACACTTGTTTCTTGTGTTTTTGATTTTAGCCATTATGACAGTGCGAAGTGATATCTCATTGTAGTTTTGATTTGTAGTTCCCTGAAGATGAGTCATGTTGAGCATCTTTCATGTGGTTGTTGGCCATCTGTATGTCTTCTTTGGAGAAATGTCTGTTCATGTCTTCTGCCGTTTTATTGGATGTTGAGTTGTGTAAGTCAAAGAAGTTTCTGCCTGTTCTCCTCTAGAATTCTGATGGATTCCTGTCTCACATTTAGGTCTTTCATCTATTTTGAATTCAATTTTTTTGTATGGTGTAAGAAAGTGGTCCAGTTTCATTCTTTTGCATGTGGCTGTCCAATTTTCCCAGCACCATTTATTGAAGAGACTCTTTTTTCCATTGGATAGTCTTTCTTGCTTTATTGAAGAGTAATTGACCATATATAATTGTGAGTTTATTTCTCGGTTTTCTATTTGGCTACATTGATCTATGTGTCTATTTTTGTGCCAATACCATATTGTTTTATTCGCTACAGCTTTATAATATAACTTGAAATCCAGAAATGTGGTGCCTTCAGCTTTGTTTTCATTTTTCAAGATTGTTTTGATTTTCAGGGTATTTTGTGGTTCCATACAAATTTTAGGATTGTTTGGTCTAGCTTTCTGAAAAATGCTGTTTGTATTTTGATAAGAATTGCATTAAATGTGTAGATTGCTTTGAGTAGCATAAACTTCTTAAAAATATTTGTTATTCCAATCCATGAGTCTTTGTGTCTTTGTGTCTTCCTCAATTTCTTTCATAAGTGTTCTATAGTTTTCAGAGTACAGATCTTTTATCTCTTTGGTTAGATTTGTTCCTAGGTATCTTACTGTTTTTGGTACAAGTGTAAATAGGATTCTTTTCTTAGTTTTTCTTTCTGCTGCTTCATTATTGGTGTATAGGAATGCAATAGGTTTCTGTACGCTGATTTTGTATCCTACAACATTTCCAAATTCCCTTATCAGTCTAGCAGTTTTTGAGAGATTTTCAGGATTTTTATATAGAGTATCATGTCATCTGCAAATAGTGAAAGTTTACTTCTTCCTTACTGATTTGGATGCCTTTTACTTCTTTTTATTGTCTGATTTCTGTGGCTACAACTTCTGGTACTATGTTGAATAGTGGACATACATATCTTGTTCCTGACCTTAGGGGGAAAGCTCTCAGTTTTTCCCCATTAAGGATCATGTTAGCTGTGGGGTTTTCATATATGGCCTTTAATAATTTGAAATATGTTCCTCTAAACCTACTTGGTTGAAGGTTTTTATAATGAATGGGTGTTGTACTTTGTCAAATACTTTTTCTGCATCTACTGAAATGATCATATGGTCCTTTTTAACCCATTTTAAAAGTTTTTATTTAAATTCCAATTACATACAGTGTAATATTAGTTTCAGATATACAATATAGTGATTCAATACTTACATATAACACCTGGTGAAATCACAAAAACTGCACTCCTTAATCCCCATCACCTATTTAATCCACTCCACTCCCACCACCCCTCTGGTAACCATCAGTTTGTTCTCTATAGTTAAGAGTCTCTTTCTTGGTTTGCCTCTTTCTCTCTTCTTTTCCCTATGCTCCTTTGTTTGTTTCTTAAATTCCACATATGAGTGAAATCATATGGTATTTTACTTTCTCTGACTGCCTTATTTTGCTTAGCATAATACTCTCCAGCTCCATCCACGTCATTGCAAATGATAAGATATCATTATTTTTATGGCTGAGTAATACTCCATTACACACACGGCCCTCACATCTTTTTATCCATTCATCATCCAATGAGCATTTGGGCTCTTTCCATAATTTGACTATATTAAGTAATGCTGCTATAAACATCAGGGTGCCTGTATCCCTTCAAATTAGTATTTTTGTATTATTTTTGTAAATACCTAGTAGTACAATTGCTGGATCTTAGGGTAATTTTTAGCTTTTTGCAAAACCCACATTCTATTTTCTAGAGTGACTGCACCAGTTTGCATTTCCTCCAATGCTGCAGTGGTGTTCCTCTTTCTAAACACCCTTGCCGACATGCTTTGCTTCTTGTGTTATTGTTTTTAGCCATTCTGTCAGGTGTGAGGTGGTATATCATTGTAGTTTTGATTTGTATTTCCCTGATGATCAGTGATGTTGAGCATCTTTTCATGTGTCTGTTGGCCATATGTGTGTCTTTGGGAAAAAAACTATGTCTGTTCATTGTCTTCTGCCCATCTTTTCATTGGATTATTTGCTTTTTGTGGTGTTGAATTTTATAAGCTCTTTATAGATTTTGGATACTAACCTATTATCAGATATATCATCAAATATCTTCCCACATTCCTTAGGTTGTGTTTTAGTTTTGTTGATTGTTCCCTTTACTGTATAAATGTTTATATTTTGATGACGTTCCAATAGTTCATTTTTGCTTTTGTTTCCCTTACCTCACGTGACATATTCAGTAAGAAATTGCTATGGCCAGTATCAAAGAGATTACTACTTGTGTTCTCCTCTAGGATTTTAATTGTTTCCTGCCTCACTTTCGAAGCTTTTCATCCATTTTGAATTTGGTTTTGTGTATTGTTTAAGAAAGTGGTCCAGTTTCATTCTTTTACATGTTGCTTTCCAGTTTCCTTAACACTACCTGCTGATGAAACTGTCTTTTTTTTCCCCCATCGGATATCCTTTCCTGCTTTGTCAAAGGTTAATTGACCATAGAGTTGAGGGTTCCTTTCTGGGTTTTCTGTTCTGTTCCATTGGCCTATGCGTCTATTTTTGTGCCACCCCATAGATAGTTTTCATTACTACAGCTTTGTGATATAACTTGAAGTCTGGAACTGTGATGGCTCCAGCTTTGCTTTTCTTTTTCAAGATTGCTTTGTCTATTCAGGGTCTTTTGTGGTTCTATAAAAATTTGAGGATTGATTTTTCTAGGTCTGTGGAAAATGTTGTGGTATTTTTATAGGGATTGCATTAAATGTGCTTTGAGTAGTATAAGCATTTAAAAAATATTGTTCTTCCAATCCATGAGCATGGAATGTTTTTTTTGCCATTTCTTTGTGTCATGTTCAATTTCTTTCATCAGTGTTTTGTACTTTTCAGAATATAAGTCATTTACCTAGTTATCTTATTGTTTTGGGTGCAATTGTAAATGGGACTGATTCCTTGATTTCTCTTTCTGCTGGTTGTATAGAAATTCAACAGATTCCTGAACATTGATTTTGTATCCTGCAACTTTACTGAATTCATTGATCAGTTCTATCAATTTTTTGGTGGAGTCTTTCTGGTTTTCTATATAGGGTATCATGTCATCTGTGAATAGTGAAAGCTGTTCTTCTTCCTTGCCTATTTGGATGTCTTTTATTTCTTCTAGTTGTCTGATAGCTGAGGCTAGGACTTCCAGTACTATGTTAAATAACATTGGTGAGAGTGGACATCCCTGTCTTGTTTTTGACCTTCTGTCCCCATGGAGGGTGATACTAGCTGTTGGTTTTTTACAGATGGTCTTTTTTATGTTGAGGTATGTTCCCTCTAAATGTCTTTTGTTGAGGCTTGTTATCAAGAATGGATGTTGTACTTTTCAAATGTTTTTTCCACATCTATTGAAATGATCATATATTCCTTATTCTTTCTTAGTGTGGTTGTGTCATATTTGTTGATTTGCAAATATTGAACCACTCTTGCAACCCAGGAATAAATTTCACTTGATCTTGGTGAATGATTCTTTTATTGTATTGTTGCATTCGGTTTGCTAGTATTTTATTGAGAATGTCTGCATGCATGTTCATCAGGGATCCTGGCCTGTAGTTCTCTTTTTTAGTGGAGTCTTGGTTTTCATATCAGGGTAATGCTGGTCTCATAGAATGAAATTGGAAGTTTTTCTTCCTTTCCTAGTTTTTGAAACAGTCTTAGAAGAGTAGGTATTAAGAAAGTGGTTTTTACATGTTAGAATTCACCTGTGAAACCATCTGGCCCTGGACTTTTGTTTTTTGGGAGTTTCCTGATTACTGATTCAATTTCTTTGTTGCTTACTGGTCTGTTCAAGTTTTATATTTCTTCCTGTTTAAGTTTTGGTGTTTATATGTTTATAAGAATTTGTCCATTTCTTCCAGATTGTCCAATTTGTTGGTGTATAGTTTTTATAATATTCGCTTATAATTGTTTGTATTTCCGTGGTGTTGGTTGTTATTTCTCCTCTCTCATTTGCGATTTTATTTATTTGGGTCCTTTCTCTTTCCTTTTTGATAATTATAGCTATAGGTTTATCAATTTTAATTTTTTCAAAGTACCAGCTCCTGGTTTCATTGTTCTATTCTATTGTTATTTCTTAATTTTTTTCTATATAATTTATTTCTTCTCTAATCTTTATATTTCCTACCTTCTGCTGGTTTTAGGCTTCATTTTTGTCCTTTTTCAAGCTCCTTTAGTTGTAAGGTTAGGTTGTTTATTTGATATTTTTCTTGCTTCTTGAGATAGGCCTGTATTGCTATGTACTTCCCTCTTAGGACTACTTTGCTGCATCCTAAAGTTTTTGGAACATTGTGTTTTCATTTTCATTTGTTTCCATTTTTTTATTACCTGTCTGATTTCCTGGTTGATCCTTTCATTGTTTAGTAGCATGTTGTTTAACCTCCATATATTTATGGTCTTTCCAGATTTTTTCCTATAATTGACTTCTAGTTTCATAAAACTGTAGTAAGAAAAGGTGCGTGGTATGACTCCAATCTTTTTGTATTTGTTGAGGCTTGTTTTTGACCTAATGTGATATATTCTGTAGAATGTTCCATGTGCACTTGAAAAAATGCGTAGTGTGCTGTTGTAGGATGGAATGTTCTGAATATATCTGTTAAGTCCATCTGGTTCAGTGTGTCATTCAAAGCCATTTTTTCTTTGTTGATTTTCTGTTTAATGATCTGTCCATTGATATAAGCGGGGTGTTAAAGTCCCCTACTATTATGGTTTATTATCAATTAGTTCCTTTTTGTTTGTTATTAATCGATTTACATATTTGGGGAGGAGGGGCAAGATGGAGGAGAAGTAGGTTTCAACAGGTCCCCTGAAGTGTGCTAAATATCTGCCAGAACACTCTGAGCACCCATGAAATCTGCCTGAGATGTAAGATTATACACTTCTGAATCTCTACGGGGACAGGAGATCATCAGTGGAGAGGTCAAGTGAGGTTGGGGCATTCGGATTGATATTGGAGGATAAACAGAGGGGGAGGGAGCCACCAGAAGCGACCCACTGGAAAGTAATACCCCAATATGAAAGTGCCGTGTGCTTGGAGACCAACATTAACTTTGGAGTCTGGTTAAAAGCACTCAAAAAGAGCAAAAGGTCTTAAGGGGTAACTGGTGGAATTGGGTGGCCATGGGCATGGCCGGTCCTAAGCCCACGGTCCCAGGATGGTCACAGCCGGTGACCACCCATGCTTGAGAGAGCCTGGCGAGGGCCCCAGTCCATGGTCCCTGGGCCTGCAGCTTTCCACCACTTGCACCACCTCCTGGGCTGGGCCCACCCCTGCCTGAACCTTAAAGAACCTGGTGTGGGTGCCGACCTGAGGTCTCTGAACCCACAGCCTTCTGCAACCTGCACCTCTGCCAAGTCGTGGGCATGGACCCCAGACAGCCACCAGGATTGGGCTCCCCTGGACCAAGATTGGTTGCGGTCTTAATGGCATGGGGGTGCAGAGACAAGCAGGGACCTCGGCCAACCCCTGAGATGGTGGCTGGGAGTGCGCACCACCTGTGGAAGGTTACAGTGTTCAATGGAGATTACAGAGGGGTACTCTGAGAGTTCTGGACCATCCAGCGGGGAGCAAACTGAGGCTTCTCTCTGAGGTAAAAGACTGGGTGCAGACAGTTTGCTTTTTCCACTAGCCCTCTGAAAAGCCGCAAAAAGCCACCCAAGAACAAAAACCTCCAGGGAACAAAAACCTGAAAAACCGGTTTCCACAGAGCCCAGCCCCTTGATAGGGGGCAGGGCGACTCAGCCCAAATAAGATTGACTGAAAAACAATGCAGCAGGTTCCTCCCCCAGAAGACAAGCCAAAAGAACAAGATGACAATAACCACAGGGTCCCCATAAAACTGTAAAACCCCAACATCGGGGGAAACAGTATATTAAGCCCCTGGTATTGCCCCCAAACCTGTATATTTCATAGATACAACTTTTTTTTAATTCGTTCTCATGATTCTTTTTATTTTTTTAACCTACTTACCATTGCAACTAGATATTTAATACAACATATTACATAATAATTTTTTTAACTTGAACTTTCTCCATACGTATACCTGGATTTCCTTTTCTTTTTCTGGTTTTCTTTTTAATATACATATAGATATAAGCTTCAAGGTAATCCTTTTTCCCTATTCAATACTATCCCTATATATAAGGCAGTTTTAATTTCCCTATATCTCTGGAAAGTTGAGTCCTTTAACAAATATAACAAGATACACCCAGGAAGTACTGAAATAAGCTTCCTTGCCCACATCAAGTGTTTATAACCACCTTCCCATCTTATTCTTCTGGCAGTGTTTCTGTGTATTTGTTTTTGCTTTTGTACCATATATATTTGGGTGCTCCCATGTTGGTGGCATAAATATTTACATTTGTTAGATCTTCTTGTTGGGTTGTTCCCTTCACAATTTTATTTTATTTTGCCCTCTTTGTCTCCTTTTATGGCCTTTGTTTTGAAGTCTAATGTTTCCGATGTAAGTTTTGCTACTTTGGCTTTCTTTTGACATCTATTTGCATGCTAAGTGTTTCTTCACCCCTTTACTTTCAACATATAGGTGTCTTTATTTCTAAAATGAATCTCATGTAGGCAGCATATAGATGGGTCTTGTTTTATTAATCCATTCCAACACTCTATAACTTGATTGGTGCATTTAGTTCATTTACATTCAAAGCAATTATTAATAGTAAAGTACTATTGCCATTTTATTACTTGTTTTGTCATTGTTTCTGGAGATTTTCTCTGATCCTTTCTTGTCTTTGATCTCTCCTTTGCAAAAAAGAATCTGCTCTGATATTTCTTGCAGAGCTGCTGCAGTGGTCACAAACTCCTTTAATTTTTATTTGTCTTTTTTTTTTTTTTAAAGATTTTATTTATTTATTTGACACAGAGAGAGAGATCACAAGTCGGCAGAGAGGCAGGCAGAGAGAGAGGAGAGAGGAGGAAGCAAAACTCTGTTTCTCTTCTTCTATTCTAAATGATAGCCTTGCTGGATAGAGTATGCTTGGTGGCAGATGTTTCCCATTCAGCATGTGGAATATATCATGCTCCCTTTTGGCTTGGCAAGTTTCTGCTGAGAAGTCTGCAACTAGCCTTATGGGTCTTACCCTGTAAGTTAAGGCTTTTTTCTTGCTGCTTTTAAAATTTTTTCTTTATCATTATATTTTGCAAATGTAATTACAATGTGTCTTGTTGGCCTGATTTCATTGATTTTGATGGAAGATCACTGTGTCTCCTGGATCTGGATTTCTATTTCCCTTGACAAATTAAGGAAGTTTTTTGCTATTATTACCTGAAATAAATTTTCTGCCCCCTTTTTTCTCTCTTCTTCTGGGACTCTTATGAGTTATTACATTTGACAGAGCCAGTGATTTCCCTAAGTCTATTCTTGTGTTACATAATTCTTTCTTCTGTTCAGCTTCATTTTTTCTCATTATTTTGTCTTCTAGGTCACTAATTTGTTTCTCTGCTTATTCCAGCTTGCTGTTCATTGCATCAAGTCTGCATCCAGTCTCATTTATTGCATCTTTCATCTTTTGATTTATTCTTTTTTTAACTCTTTTATCTCTATTGTAAGGGTCTCACTGATATCTTACATTCTTTTCTCAAACTCACTAAGTATCCTTATGACTGTTGCCTTAAATTCTCCATCAGGCATATTACTTGTATGTCTTTTGCTTAGATTTCTGGCTGCGGCCTTGTATTGTTCTTTCATTTGGAATAAATTCCTCCCTCTGAGCTTTTTTTCTAAGTTTCTTCTTTTTTCTGTGTTTTTGAAAAGCCAGTTATGTTTCCTGCTTATGAAAGTAATGGCCTTATGAAAAAGAGGTCATGTAGGTCCCAGGGCCTGGCACTTCAAGGATTGTCTCTGGTGTGTGCTGTGTGTGCTCTGCTATTGTGATTTGGCTGCTCTGACCTTCAGGCCAGTCATCTGTAGAGGCTCTTCTTGCCAGCTATGGGAAGTGCTTGGTCCCTGGCCTGAATGTTGTGAGTTTTATGTTGGTGCATTCTGGTGTGCTTCTGAGGTGAGACCTGACACCAACTCCACCAGAACTGAGGCCTTGAAGAACTCTGTGATCAGGAGATGTGGTATGGGCAGGGGTTTGATCTGGTCTTCTGGGGGAGGGGTCTGTTGTGCTGGAACTGAGCCATGCTTGACATGAAGGGCAGTCCCACTAGAGCTCAAGGGAATTGGGCTTGGAATATGCAAGTTAGCCATTCAGTGTTCATGATGAGCTACTTCCTGCAAGTGGGTCAAGTTTATGCTAAGGAGCAGGGGAGAGAAATACTGCTAGCTGTGTTCTTCCCCCCCCCAGATGGATTTCTGTGAATGCTGCCTCTCAGGGAAGTTCCTAGCATAGCCAATAATCTTTGCCCTATGTGCCCCAGGCATTTTTCAGATGGCTGTTTCCATACTGTCTTTCCCAAGGTTATTTGCTTGCTTTCTCTCCATGAAAAGCACAGTGCCCTCCTGGCTCTATCCCAGGCAAATCTGCTGACCTTTAAATCTCCATGCTTTAGAGACACGGTGTGGGCAGGGCCTTGTGCTGGTCATCTGGAGGAGGGCCTTGCTGCTCCATTTTCTCTAGGTTTTCTAATTTGTTGTCATATATTTTTTTCATAATATTCTCTTATATTAGTTTGTATTTCTGTTGCTTTGGTTGATATTTCTCATCTTTCATTTTTAATTTTATTTATTTGAGTCATTTCTCTTGGTTTGTGATTAGTCTAGCTAGAGGTTAATGAATTTTTTTTAATCTTTTCAAGATTAAAGACCAGCCCTTGGTCTCATTGGTCTCTTCTATTGTTTGTTTGTTTGTTTTGTTTTGTTTTGTTTTGTGTTTTGTTTCTGTATCATTTATTTGTGCTCTAATCTTTATTATTTCCTTCCTTCTGCTGTTTTGGGGATTGCATTTGTTGTTTTTTATTCTAGATTCTTTCTAGATCTAGATCCAGATCCTTTTCTAGATATACACCTAGATCCTTTAGGGGTAAGGTTAAGTTTTTTTATTTGAGATTTTTCTGGCTTCTTGAGGTATGCCTGCATTGCTATAAACTTCCCTTTTAGAACTACTTTTGCTGCATTCCACAGGATTTGCACCATTGTGCTTTCATTTTTGTTTGTTTCCATGTACTTATGGATTTCTTTTTCGATTTCTTGCTTAACCCATTCTTGGTTTAGTAGCATGTTATTTAATCTCCATGTATTTGTGTTCTTTTCAGATTTTTTTTTTCCTTTTGGTTGAGCTCTAGTTTCATAGCATTGTGGTGAAAAAAGATACATGGTATGATTTTGATTTTTTTGAATTGCTGAGACTTGTTTTGTGACCTAATATGTGATCTATTCTAGAAAATGTTCTATGTGCACCTGAAAAGAATGTGTGTTCTGCTGTTTTAGGATGAAATGTTCTAACTATATATGTTAAATCCACTTGGCCCAATGTGTTTCTAAGCCATTTTTTCCTAATTGATTTTCTTATTTTTGATCTTCCTGTTGATGTAAGTGGGGTGTTAAAGTCCCCTACTCTTATTGTATTACTGTTAATTAGTTCATATTTATGTTAACTATTTTATGTATTTAGTTCTTCCATGTTGAGTACTTAAATATTTATGATTGTTATGTCTCCTTGTTTCATTGTCCCCTTTAATATCATAGAGTTTCCTTTTTTGTCTCTTTGCTGTCTTTGCTTTTAAGTTCTGTCTCATATAAGTATTGATACTCTAGTTTTTTTGACATCCATTTGCATGATAGATGTTTCTCCATCCCCTCCCTTTCAATCTTCAGGTGTCTTTAGATCTAAAATGAGTTTCAGGCAAGTAACATATAGATGGGTCTTTTTTTTTTCTTTTTATCCATTCTGACACCCTATGTCTTTTAATTGGAGCATTTATTCCATTTACATTCAAAGTAATTATTGATAGATATGTATTTATTGCATTTTTTATGTATTTTGTGATTGTTTCTGATGTTTCTCTGTGATCCTTTCTTCTCTTGTTCTCTTTCATTGTTTTCTTTAATGATACGTTTGGTTTTCTTTTTCTTTATTCTTTGCATACCTATTAGTGGTTTTTGATTTTTGTTACCATTACATTTGTATATAATATCTTCTGTATACTCTGTATATATAATATCTTCTGTATATAATATCTTCTGGTATAGCAATCTATATTAAGTTGATGGCCATTTAAGTTTGAACCCATTTTTTTACTTCACTCCTCCCAACATTTTAGGTATATGTTTTCATTATTTTGTGGTTCCTTGACTGATTTTTTATAGAAATAATTATTTTTACTTCTTTCATTTTTCCTACTCTCATATTGTTACCTTTGATCTTTCCTTTGCATTCAAAGTGTTCCTTTTAATATTTCTTGCAAGGTTGGTTTAGTGGTCATGAGCTCCTTTAGTTTTTATCTGTCTGGGAGACTCTTTATCTCTCCTTCTATTTTGAATGATAGTTTCACTGGGTGGAGTATTCTTGGCTTCAGATGTTTCCTATTCAGCAATTTGAATATATTGTGCCACTCTCTTGTGGCTTGCAAAGTTTCTGCTGAAAAATCCACTAATAGCCTTATGGGACAAAACTGTCACTTTTGTTTTGCTACTTTAGATTTTTTTCCTTTATCACTGCATTTTGCCATTTTAATTACAATATGTCTTGGTGTGGGTCTGCTTTTATTGATTTTGCTCAGGTTTCTCTGTGCCTCCTACATCTGGATATCTGTTTCTTTTCCTAGATTAGGGATGTTTTCAGCTATTATTTCTTTAAATAAATTTTCTGCCCACATTTTTCTCTTTTCTTCTGGGATCCCTAAAATGCAAATGTTACTATGCTTGATGGCATCACTGAGTTTTCTAAGTCTGTTCTCATTATGCAGTATTTATTTGTCTCTCATTTGTTCAGCTTGATTGCTTTCCATTACTCTAAACTCCAGGTAACTAATACATTCCGCTGCTTCTTGTTTCCTACTCTTTATTCCAAATATTTCGTTTTTAATTTCATTTGAGTTCTTCATCTCTGATTGGTTCTTTTTTTTATCTCTTTGTTAAGGGTCTCACTGATGTTGTCCACTGTCATGTCAAGTCCAGTGGACCCTTTTATTATTATTTTATTTTAAGATTTTATTTTTTTATTTGACAGAGAGAGATACAGCTAGAGAGGGAACACCAGCAGGGGGAGTGGGAGAGGGAGAAGCAGGCTTTCCCACAGAGTGGGGAGCCTGATGTGGGGCTCGATCCTAGGACCCTGGGATCATGACCTGAGCCAAAGGCAGATGCATAATGATTGAGCCACCCAGGCACCCCAGTGCACACTTTGATGACCATTACTTTAAATTCTGTATCAGGCATATTACTTATTTCTGTTTTGCTTTGTTCTGCTGTGATTTTCTCTTGTTCTTTCATTTGGGACAAATTGGTCTGTCTCCTCATTTTGTCTACCTCTCTGCTTTTGTTTCTTTGTGTTAGAAAACTCAGCTATACTCTCTGCTCCTGAAAGTAGTGGCTTTATAAAGAGGAGGTCCTATAGTGCCCTGCACTGCAGTATCTCCTATTCATCAGAACCTGGCACTTCATGGGATTTTCCTATGTGTGTTGCTTGCATCTGGCCATTGTGTTTGAGTAGCTTTCCCTTTCAGTCTAACCTTCTGCACTGATTCTCTGCCTGTTGTGGGCCGTGCTTGCTCTTTGTGGTGTTAGTGAGACCGAGGTAGGCCATTCCTGAGCGGATGAGACTGTAGGAGGATACAGGGGTGGGCAGCAGTGTTAGCAAAATTTTCAGTGAGTCACTAGTCCTAAGTCAGATCTCCCAAAGTGCATTTGTGGCCAAAGGAATAGTACATGTTAATGGCAGTGGCTGGGAGCTAGATATGTGGCTGAGGTGGTATCAAGGAGCACCTGCTGTCTGTGCAGAGGCTGAAAGTGGAGGTGGCTAGTGGCATGTGGCCAGAGCACATGTGACATTAGCAAAATTTGTACTTATCTAAGCCAATTCCTCAAACTGTGATGACAGTGAGGGCTGCAGCACACAACTGTGACAGCGGCCAGAGGTTTGTGGCATCTGTGTGTGCAGCAATTAGGTACTGAGGGTGGTGGTTGAGGCACAAGATGTATGTGCACATGGTGGCTTGGTGGAGCACCTGTGGCATTAACAATATTTGCACTAAACCTAGGGCCAAGGCCGGCAGACTTAGGAAAAGCAAGCCCTCAGGAGAACTCCTGGGCAGGGCACAGTGCTAGGAGGTTAGGTAACAAGTGTCTTTGCAGGACAGCCTCCTATAGGTGGTTCTGTTTATGCTGGATGATGGGGAATGAAAATGGTGACTGTCAGTTCCTTTGCTCCCAGAGAAGTCCCCCCAAATGCTCCAAAATCAGTATAAACAGATCTTCCTCCTGTTTTGTAAGATGTTGCTTCTATGTTGCCTCTTCTTGGGCTGTTGTCTCTTTAGGGATGGAGACCCAGCTATCACTTGCCCTTCCAGCTCACCTATCACTGGCTGAGTCAGTAGACTTTTAAAGCTTCAGGCTCGAAGTCCTGCTCGTTATACAACCTCACAGAATTCAGCCCCTCTAATATTCAAAGCCAGACATTATGGGAATTTGTTTCCCCTGTGTGGGCTCTCTGGTGCTTTCGCCTCTATGAAACCATAGTTCCCTCCCTCTTGTAGGCTGCTCCAGACTAAACTACCATTTCTGCCCTTCCTAACCTCTCTGATGCTTCTTCTCTACATTTAGTTATGGAGTTTGTTCTGCCAGTCTTCATAACATTCTTGTTTATTGACATGGATGTGAGTGGTATCTAGTTGCAAACATGGGACAGGGTGAGCTTAGGGTCCTCTTACTCTGCCATCTTGACTGTGCTTCAAATTAAAACATTTTTATAGGACCCTAAAGGTATCATGGCCCCGGGCACTGGGCCTGCGGTGCTTCATGGATTAAGTTGGCTCTGACTACCTTGGGACTTTTCTCTATATATATTTTATCTTATAATTGGCAAATCTCATAATCACTTCTCTGGTACAGAATGTGATCCATTTTCTATGATGGTTTCTTTAGTCTTTTGGAAAACAGTCACACTCATAACCAGGTTCATTTACCTTTAGTCTGAAGTCTATAGTCAAATAGAAAGCACTCCTTTATTTCCCCAACTCTTTGCCTTATTCCTTGCTAAATTGAAGTTTTCTCAATTTAACTGCCATATGCCACAACACAATAATGGTTTTATTTGGACCAGGAAAAATAATCTTTAAAAATGTACTTAATACAAGACATTTTAAGTATACTTAATAAACTTAGAAAAATAAATATCCAATTTGGGACCATCAAACTTCTCCCTAAACTATCTTGCTAGCTTTTCCTCTGGATGAGAAGAATGTCTTATTTGAAATAATACCTGTAATTGGTGCATCAGGGCGGGATTGCTCCTTTCTCCATGCAGGCACAAATACAGTAATATCTTTATGGCCTTTGTCTAGAAACCAATCCACAGCAAGTTGTATTCCTCTGCAGGAGAACTCTTCTTTATTCCCATGGCTTTAGGAAGATAAAGAATGAAAGGATAAAGTATCAACAATAGGTAGCAAAGAAATACTCCAAACAGACTTTTTCATAGTACCAAGACATTAACAATAGACATTTTATTTCTTGATGATGCCAAAAATGTATTTTCATTTTTTAAAAGATTTTATTTATTTATTTGACAGAGAGAGAGAGAGAGAGAGAGAGAGAGCACAAGCAGGGGGAGCAGGAGAAGGAGAAGCAGGATCTCCGCTGAGCAGGGAGTCTGATGCTGGGCTCAATTCCAAGACTCTGGGATCATGATCTGAGCCAAAGGCAGACAATGAACTGACTGAGACACCCAGGTACCCAAAAATGTATTTTTAAAAACAACAGATGAAGCTCTTTTTTATTCAATCACTAGGCATATTGCCATTATTATTACACCTTTCTTCAAAGTCACAGTTGATTAATAAAAATTCCCAATTTATAGCAACCCTGATGGCTATTTCCTACCACTACTTTAATTTTCCCTCTTCTCTCTACATCTACTACCACTTTATTTTAGAATATTCAGATATTCACAACAGATGAGCAAAGAAGAGGTGTCACCAGAAGTTTAGATAATTCCTATGGAGGATTAGTTGGAGATAAATTTTAAGCATATATATTAATCTTAAAAAATGATATTGACAGCAAAAAAGATACACATAAATTCTGACAAAAAATAGTTATCATATTTATTTATTATTTTTTTAGTTATCACATTTAATTAAATATAGTGTACCAATAAAAATCACATTATTAAAAATTTTAAGATGTGGGGAATGCTCACAATATAATGCTAAAGGGAAAAGGATATGGACTCTATGTAATCCCAATTTTGTAGAAGAAAGTCTATATATAAATTTAGAAAAAATGCTAAGAAATAGATACATCAAAATATTAATAAAAATAATTATTCTGTGTGAGAGGATTATAAGTGATTTATTTTCTTTCTTCCAAAATTTAAAAAAATTAAGTATTGCTTTTATAATTAGAACATGATGTAAAAGGAGACATTTTATCATAAATATTTATAGACATAAACATTGTAAAAACTTTAAAGTCAAACAGAAACTTGATTGAAAATTTGAAGAGGGAAAATTAACAGATGAATTGAGAAGAGATATATTTGCTGCCATCATCTTAAAAAGTCACAAAGGAGGACATATTTTATAGCACTGCCAAATCCTGTGAAATAAAATCCTGTCCCTTTCCTCCAAATTCCCCCTCTATTAGAAATTCTGATGATTTAGTCACTAAATTTGTGTCTAGTTTGCCTGTGAAAATTCTGATCTCTTAGCACAGAGTTTGGTATTCTAACACAAATATAAACCACCCTAATTACAGTTATTAAACAGTTTGGATGGTAAAACAAATTGGAATGCATTACATGTACCAATTTTAGTATAGTAAAGTGGATATTTCCTGTTAAGACTGATCAGAAAAGAACCATTTTTCTAGACAGCTAATTAAGGCAATATAATGGGGTCTCTCTCTTTAGATTTCTTACCTTCTCATTAATACTCAACTACAAGAGGAATTAGGTCCAATTATATTGTTCCCTTTGGGTGAATTAATACATAATCTCAGAGGCCCCATTAACACATACACTCCAAGACTTCCCAGTGTCTTAATCACTCTTGAGGCACATGACAAAAAATATTAAATGCTTTTCTAATATTTCTAAATGCATGTTAATCATGTCTAAGTCTCCAGTAAGTGCCATAAAGCAATTAAACTACATTACTAATAGTCAAAGCACTTAAGAAAAAAAAGTAAAGAAAATCTATTTAACTGCCAATACATTCCAAGGTAGCCTTAGAAACAGCTGCCATGCTGATAGCTTCTAAAAAGTTGAACAATGGGTAAATTGGGCCAGCCTATAGGTCTTAAAGAGTTAATATTGGATGAACCTAGCATGAAGCAGGCAGGTAGGGAAGATGCCCAGATGTTATTTTGCCCACTAGTATAGTGCTGGTTAAGTATGAGAATAGCATGAACTCAGGAAGATCATCAGAATTTCTAATAGAGGGAGAATTTGGAGGAAAGGGACAGGATTTTATTTCACAGGATTTGGCAGTGCTATAAAGTATGTCCTCCTAAACACAGTCTAAAACCATAAATAAACATAAGAGTAATATTTGCTGTTGTATATGGCAACTTTATATTTTATGTTGTCAAATTCTTTGTTTAAAAATATTTTTTACTAAATAAGTGAGACAGAGAAAGACAAATACTATATAATTTTACTTATATGTGGAATCTAAAAAACAAAACAAAACAAAATAAACAAAGCAGAACTAGACCCATAAATACCAAGAGCAAACTGGTGGTTGCCAGAGGGGGGAGTGGGCAAAATGGGTGAAGGGAAGTGGAAAGTACAAGCCCCCAGTTATGGAAAAAATAAGTCATAGGGATGAAAAGTATAGTATAGGGAATATCGTCAATGGTATTGTGATAGCATTGTATGGAGACAGATGGTAAATCCACTTGTGGTAAGAATAAAGTTGTCCAGTCACAATGTTGTACACGTAAAACTAATGTAACATTGTGTATCAACAATACTTTTATAAAAATAAATAAAACATTCTTCACTATGAAAAATTATATACCAACATACTAAACAACCTAGAAGAAATGGGTAAATTCCTAGAGATAGTGTCTGGTCCAAGATGATAACATAGGAAAATCCTAAACTTACCCCCTCCGTGGAACATACCAATTACACTGATTTATAGAACAATTCCTCTTGAAGATGGACTGAAGGCTGACTGAACTGCCTCTGCACAACAAAAGATAGAAGGCCAAAGAGAAGAGAAAGACAGATGAAGACATCGTAACAAAGGGAACTCCCACTCCTGACACAGCAAACAGCAGTGACAAGGGGTAGTACTAAAGTACCAGGAACAGAGTCCTCTGCCCTTCAGCACAGGGAAAAAAAAAAACCTGTGGTTTAAAAAAGCAACTACCATATAAAAGATACAACACTTGAACTCTGCCAAATGGCAGGGGTGCTGTGGGCTCCAGGTCAGAAAAACTGGAGAACAGCATGGTTTAGTTCCCTCTCTACCTTGAAAATGCAAACTGAAGCAGCATCTGGATGAATAACCAGCTTGCTGCCTCAGTGATCCCTTGGTCCACAAGCCTACACCAGCCCTGGTAGCTCGGAGGCACACACACACAAAAAAGTGCAATAATAAACCAAAGGAGCTGAGAGAATGCTCTCTGAGTCAGAAGGACTGGAGAATGTTAGGGTTTACGCTCCCCCCCTCCATCTTAAAAGAACAGATAAGAGCAGGATCTGGTTTCCATAGCTGGCTTGCTGCCTCAGGAAACCCCAGTTAGGAGCCCTGGGCCCCTAGCCCACATCAGCCCTAGCCAACCCGCCCAAGTAGCCCCAGATGCAAAGCACACCAGAACATTCCAGGCCCACATTGCTTTGGCTTCAGACAGGTTGCTAGGTCACCCTTTTTACAGAGAGTTCTGGAACCTCCTGGGTGATGTCTGCTTCAGATTCAGCTCCCCTGCTAGGGTGCCCTCTGAGTGGAAATTCCCAGGAATACCCCCAGCCCATGCCTGCATCAGTTTCACCTACCCCACCGGGTGCTGCTCAGAGCACCCTGGGATACTCCTGCCCACACTGGCCTTTGTTCCAGTTGCCGAATGGGGCACGCACTGCCCTCAGCATCTTGGGACACCCCAACTTGCTCCCAGTTCAGCTTTTCCTGTCCTGCCAGGTCGCCCTCAGTGTGGAGAGCCCTAGGAAAATCTGGCTTGCAACCACTTCAGCTTCAACTGTCCTGCCAGAGCACATTTTGTGTGGGAGATGCCAGGGACTACACTGGCCTGTACTCACTTTAGCCTTAGTTGTCCTGCCAGGGTTCCCTCTGTGTGGGGTACCCAAAGACATCCTGGCCTGTACCTTGCCTCAGCTCTGGGCACCCCTTCATGGCACCCTCTATGCCAAGGGTCCTGAAACACTCCAGATTATATCCACTTCAGCTTCAGCTACCCAGACAATATACCTTCTGTGCAAAGAGCTGCAGGTCCTCCCAGCTTGCACCCACTTTATTTTCAGCTATCCTGTCAGGGTATCCTTTCTGTATAGAGTTCAGGGACCTCCTGGGCTCTGTACCACCTCAGCGCCAGCCACCCCACCAGTATATCCTCTGCACAGACCATTCCAGGATACCCTGGCTTGCATCCATTTAAGCTTCGGCTGTCTGTCAGGTTGCATTCTTCACAGAAAGCCCCGGGATCTCCCAGCCTACACCCACTTCAGCTTTAGCTGTACTGCCTGGGTATTTGCTGTATACAGAGCCATAGGACCTCCAAGCCCACAGGTCACCTCATCTCCAGGATCCCTCCAGGACACCATATATGGGGAGAGCACTGGGATACCCTAGTTTACACTTACTTTAGCCTTAGCTGTCCTGTCAGGACACCCAATGAATGAAGAACCCAGGGACTGCATTGATGTGCACCCACTGCACCCGCTTCATCTTTAGCTGCCTTTTCAAGGTGCTCATAATGTGGAGAGCCCAGGAACCTCCAGCCCATACCAGCCACAGCTCCACCCAACCAGCAAGTCACTAAGTACATCCATACTACATAGGAGACAACCATACACAAGAAGATTCCTTTACATTTAGGAGAAGTAGTTGTTCTGCTTAATCCATGAAAACAAACACAGAGAGTCAAGCAAAATGGGGAGACAGAGTAATATGCTTTAAAAGAAAGAATAAGACAAAACTTCAGAAAAAGAACTCAATGAAATGGAGCTAAGCAATATGCCTGATAAGTAATTTAAAGTAATGATTGCAAAGATGCTCACCTGGCTGGAAAGAAGAGTGGAAGAACTCAGTGAGACTTGGCAGGCCCCTCCCCCAGAAGATCAGCACAAACCCTTGTCCACATCACATCTCTGAATATTGGAGTTTTTGGATAATTGAATTTAAATTTAAAAAAGCAAAACTGGAGTTTTGAAGGTCAGCGCCATTGGCTGGGAGAGAGCCTGGAGGACACTGCACTGCTTCTGGTGAAAAGACAGGCAAAAAACCTGGAGGCAAGTGATCTGAAAAAGCTGGGACACACAGTAGAGAGATTTTTCACTCTTCTCAGAGTGCTTCCCTGAGAGGCAGTGTTCAGAGTTGCCTTTTGAGGGACAACAGAGCTGGGTGGTATCATTTCTCACACTTGAACCCTCACCACAAACACAGAGACACCTGTGGGAAGCAGCAAAATACCAACAAAAACTGCCTAACTTACTTACCCCATGTTCCATACTCCGGTGCTCTGGGGAGACCACCCTTCTCAGTCAAGCTTGCCTCAGTCTCAGCACATCAGATTCCCTCCCCAGAGGACCAGCAGAAACCCCTGTCCACACCACATCTTTTGACCAGAGAGTTTTGCAGGTCTTCAGTTCTAGGGAAAGCAGTATCCGTTCTCATTTAACAAGAAGATGAGAGCACACCTAGTTAAAATTCACCAACATTCTGGCAAAGACCAAACACTATCTACAGCAAGCAAGGAAAGCCTCTGCTGACACCTGACCCGAATGATGGAGAAGCCAAAATACGATTGCAGAGAAAATGCAGCACACACCAGAGACACTTCCTGAAGTGCCAGGCCTTGGGCACTATATGACCTCTTCTGCATAAAGCTATTACTCTCAGGAGCAAGAAACATAACTGATTTTTCTACCACATAGAAGAAGGCAGAGACTTTTATTTATTTATTTAATTCTTTTTTTAGTTTAAGATTTTATTTTTGCTAGAAGACATTTAACAGAATGAAGGATTAGTGACCTTGTAAGTTAAAATTAATGAATGAAAAATATAACTTTTCAGAGTTAAGTTTATAAAGGTATTTCTAAGACAAATAAATCACATGTTGTATTAACACTAATAATATCTAAAATAACTTATTCCTTCTTAAAAATGCAAACAGAAAGGGAGAGAATAAATATCTGTGTTGGACAGTAAGCAACTTGCCAATCATGTTCTTTTTTTTTCCATTCATTTGCCATTTTATTTTTATTTCTTTAACATTTTAATTTAATTTTATTTTTTCCAGTGTTCCAAGATTCATTGTTTATACACCACACTTAGTGAACCATGAAATACGTGCCCTCCTTAAAACCCACCACCAGGCTTAACCATCCCTCCTCCCTCCTCCCCTCCATAATCCTCAGTTTGTTTCTCAGAATCCACAGCCTCTCATCTTTCGACTCCCCTTCTGATTTACTCCAATTCACTTTTCGTTTCCTTCTTCTAATGTCCTCCATGTTATTCCTTACATCACACAAGTAAGTGAAACCATACGATAATTGACTTTATCTTCTTGACTTATTTCATTCAGCATAATCTCCTCCAGTCCCATCCATGTTGATGCAAAAGTTGGGTATTCATCCTTTCTGATGGCTGAGTAATATTCCATTGTATATATGAACCACATCTTCTTTATCCATTCATCTGTTGAAGGGCATCTGGGCTCTTTCCACAGTTTGGCTATTGTGGCCATTGCTCCTAAGAACATTGGGGTACATATGACCCTTCTTTCACTACATCTGTATCTTTGGGGTAAATAACCAGTAGTTCAATTGCTGGGTCATAGGGTAGCTCTATTTTTAATTTTTTGAGGAATCTCCACACTGTTTTCCAAAGTGGCTGCACCAACTTGCATTCCCACTAACAGTATAAGAGAGTTCCCCTTTCTCCATATCCTATCCAACACTTATTGTTTCTGTCCTGTTGATTTGGCCATTCTAGCTGGTGTAAGGTGGTATCTCAATGTGGTTTTGATATGAATTTCCCTGATGACTAATGGTGATGAACATTTTTTCATGTGTCTGTTAGCCATTTGTATGTCTTTGGAGAAGTGTCCATGTCTTCTGCCCATTTTTTTTAACAGGATTATCTGTTTTTTGGGTGTTGAGTTTGAGGAGTTCTTTATAGATCTTGGATATCAAACCTTTGTCTGTAGTGTCATTTTGTGAATATCTTTTCCCATTCCGTGGGTTGTCTTTGTTTCATTGACTGTTTCCTTTGTTGTGCAGAAGCTTTTTATCTTGATGAAGTCCCAAAAGTTCATTTTCGCTTTTGTTTCCTTTGCCTTTGGAGACGTGTCTTGAAAGAAGTTGCTGTGGCCGATGTCGAAGAATTTACTGCCTATGTTCTCCTTTAGGGTTTTGATAGATACCTGCCTCATGTTGAGGTCTTTAATTCATTTCGAGTTTATCTTTGTGTACGGTGTGAGAGAATGGTTAAGTTTCATTCTTCTATACATAGCTGTCCAATTTTCCCAGCACCATTTATTGAAGAGACTGTCTTTTTTACACTGGATATTTTTTCCTGCTTTGTCAAAGACTATTTGACCATAGAGTTGAGGGTCCATATCTGGGCTCTCTANCTATTTGACCATAAAGTTGAGGGTCCATATCTGGACTCTCCACTCTGTTCCATTGTCCTATGTGTCTGTTTCTGTGACAGTACCATGCAGTCTTGGTGATCAGAGCTTTGTAGTAAAGTTTGAAATCAGGCAACATGATGCCCCCACCTTTGTTTTTCTTTTTCAACATTTCTTTAGCAATTCAGGGTCTTTTCTGGTTCCATAAAAATTTTAGGATTGTTTGTTCCAGCACTTTGAAGAATGCTGGTGGAATTTTGATTGGGATGGCAATGAAAGTGTAGATTGTTCTGGGCAGTATAGACATTTTAACAATGTTTATTCTTCCAACCCATGAGCATGGAATGCTTTTCCACCTTTTTATGTCTTCTTCATTTTCTTTTATGAGTGTTCTATAGTTCCTGGAGCACAGATCCTTTACCTCTTTGGTTAGGTTTATTCCAAGGTATCTTATGGTTCTTGGTGCTATAGTAAATGGAATTGATTCTCTAATTTCCCTTTTTATATTTTCATTGCTAGTGTATAAAAAAGCAACTGATTTCTGTGCAATGATTTTGTATCCTGCCACATTACTAAATTTCTGTATGAGTTCTAGTAATTTGGGGATGGAGTGTTTTGGGTTTTCCATATAAAGTATCATGTCATCTGTGAAGAGAGAGATTTTGACTTCTACTTTGCCAATTTCAATACCTTTTCTTCCTTTTTGTTGTCTGATTGCTGTTGCTAGGACTTCTACTACTATGTTGAGCAACAGTGGCAAGAGTGGGCATCCTTGTCGTGTTCCTGATCTCAGTGGGAAGGCTGTCAGTTTTCCCCATTGAGAATGATATTCACTGTGGTGTTTCATTGATAGATTTTATGAAGTTGAGGAATGTTCCCTCTATCGCTATACTTTGAAGAGTTTCAATCAGGAAAGGATGCTGTACTTTGTCAAATGCTTTTTCTGCATCACTTGAGAGGACCATGTGGTTGTTTTCTCTTCCTTTATTTGTTCTATCACATTGATGGATTTGTGAATGTTGAAACACCCTTGCATCCCGGGGATAAATCCCAACTGATCATGGTGGATAGTCTTTTTAATATACTGTTGGAGCCAATAATGTTCTAATGTGAAATGAAATTTAAATTAGTATAAGACATTCTGCTGTAGCTTCAGTCATAAGGGTGGGAAGAAATTTCCAAGAAACTAATCATGTGATAAGAATTATCTTGAAGTGGGAAGTTCATTGGTATTTGTCCTTAGTCTGGCTAGAACATGTGGCTTAAAATTGCTAAGCTTAGGAGAAGTGGAATGGACCAGAGATGTACTGCACTGAGCATTTAAAATTTTCTGCAGAGCCTATCTACCAATACATTTTGATAAATGATTCAGTCATTTTAATTAGGGTTTGCTTCAAAAGTAACTGGGATGGCTACTCGGATGGCACAGAGTTGAAGAAGCTGGTACTATTCTTAAGCTCCTTTCTTCTTTTTCTTCTTCTTCTTCTCCTCCTCCTCCTCCTCCTCCTCCTCCTCCTCCTCCTCCTCCTTCTTCTTCTTCTTCTCCTTGTTCATTTTTTTCTCATTGTGGATTTGTTTATTTACTTATCCATGTATACTGGTTTTTAAGACTTGACTATCATTTACATGAAAATGGATATCAATGAAGACAATTAGAGTCAGCAAATCAAACTCACTGGTGCTCAGACACAACCTGAAAATGTAATGGATTTGTAGTGGTTTTTTTTTAAAAAGATTTTATTTATTTATTTGACACACAGAGAGAAATTACAAGTAGGCAGAGAGGCAGGCAGAGAGACAGGGATAGGAGGAAGCAGGTTCCCTGCTGAGCAGAGAGCCCGATGCGGGCCTCAATCCCAGGATGCTGAGATCATGACCTGAGCCGAAAGCAGAGGCTTTAACCCACTGAGCCACCTAGGCGCCCTGTAGTGGTTTTTTTTTTTGTTTTGTTTTGTTTTTAAGATTTTATTTATTTGACAGAGAGAGATCACAAGTAGGTAGAGTGGCAGGCAGAGAGAGAGGGAGAAGCAGGCTCTCCACCAAGCAGAGAGCCTAATGCGGGGCTCGATCCCAGGACCCCAGGATCATGACCTGAGCCGAAGGTAGAGGCTTAACCCACTGAGCCAGACAGGAACCCCAAGATTTGTAGTTTTTGAATTTAAATTCAATTAGCCAACATAGTAGTACATCATTAGTTTCATATGAAGTGTTCAACACTTTATTAGTTGCTATATCAACCAGTGCTCATCATAACACATGACTTCTGTGATATGCATCACCCAATTATCCCATCCCCCCCACCCACATCCCCTCCAGAAACCTTCAGTTTGTTTCTATAGTTAAGAGTCTCTCATGGTTTTTCTCCTCTGATGACTTCCATTCAGTTTACCCTCCCCTCTCATATGATCCTCTGGGCTGTTTCCTATATCCCACAAATGAGTGAAAACATATGATGATTTTTTTCTCTGACTGACTTCTTTCACTCAGCATAATACCCTCGCTCCATCCACATCCGTGCAAAGGGTAAATATTCATCCTTTCTGAAGGCTGAGTAATATTATTTTGCATATAGATACTACACCTTTTTAATCCATTTATCTGCTGTTGGACATCCTGGGTCTTTCCACAGGTTGGCTACTGTGGACATTGCTGCTATGAACATTGGGGTACAGGTGCCCGTTCAGATCATTGCATTTGTAAGTTTGGGGTAAATACCCAATAGTGCAATTGCTGGGCCAAAGGGTAGCTCTATTTTCAACTCCTTGAGGAATCTCCATACTGTTTTCCAGAGTGGCTACACCAGCTTTCATGCCCACAAACACTACAAGAGAGTTTCCCTTTCTCCGAACTCTCACCAAAATTTGTTGCTACCTGTCTTGTTAATTTTAGTCATTCTCACTGGTGTAAGTTGGTATCTCATTGTGGTTTCAATTTGTAATCCCCTTCTGACAACTGATATGGACCATGTTTTCATATTTATATGTCTTCTTTGGAGAAATGACTGTTCATGTCTTCTGCCCATTTCGTGACTCAATTATTTATTTTTTTTTGGAGGTGGTGTTGAGTTTGAGAAGTTCTTTATATACCTTGGATACCCACAGTTTATCAGCTATGTCATTTTCAAATATCATCTCTCATTCTGTGGATTGCTTTTTAGTTTTCTTGACTATTTCCTTTGCTGTGCAGAAACTTTATCTTGATGAAGTCCTAAAACTTCATTTTTGCCTTTGTTTACCTAGAATTTGGAGAGGTGTCTAGCAAGAATTTGCTGTGGCCAAGATTAAAGAGGTTGCTGCCTGTGTTCTTCTCTAAGATATTGATGGATTCCTGTCTCACCTTTAGGTCTTTCATCCATTTTGGGTTTATCTTAGAATATGGTGTAAGAGACTGTTCCAGTTTTATTCTTATGCATGTGGCTGTTTAATATTCCCAGCACCAGGGCACCTGAGTGGCTCAGTTGTTAAGCATCTGCCTTCAGCTCAGGTCATGATCCCAGAGTCCTGGGATCGAGCTCCGCATCAGGCACCCTGTTCTGTGGGAAAGCCTGCTTCTCCCTCTCCCACTCCCCCTGCTGGTGTTCCCTCTTTCGTTGTATCTCTGTCTGTCAAATAAATAAAAAATCTTAAAAATAAAATAATAATATTCCCAGCACCATTTATTGAAGAGAATGTTCTTTTTTCCATTGGGTATTCTTTCCTGTTTTGTCAAAGATTAGTTGACCATAGAGTCAAGTTTCCATTTCTTGTTCTCCATCTGTCTCACTGAATTATGTCTCTGTTTTTGTGCCAGTACCATACTTCCTTGATGATCACAGCCTGAAAGTGAGTGAGGCATTGTGATGCAATGAATTTTGGTTTCCTTTTTCAACATTCCTCTGGCTATTTGGTGTCTTTTCTGGTTCCATACAAATTTTAGGATTATTTGCTCCTGCTCTGTGAAAAATGTTGATGGAATTTTGATAGGGATTACATTGAATGTGTAGATTGCTCTGGGTAGCGTAGATATTTTGACAATATTTACTATTCCAAACCATGAGCATGGAATGTTTTTCCATTTCTTTGTGTCTATCTCAATTTCTTTCATAAGTGTTCTGTAGTATTTAGAATACATATCCTATACCTCTTTGGTTGGGTTTATTCATACCCAAGATATTGGGTATCTTACGGTTTTTGGAGCAGTTGTAAATGGGATCAATTCCTTATTTTCTCTTTTTTCTGCCTCATTGTTAGTGTAAAGAAATGCAACTGATTTCTGTGCATTAATTTTATGTTTTGCCACGTTGCTGAATTGCTGTGTGAGTTCTTGCAATATCGGGGTGGAGTCTTTTGGGCTTTCCACGTAAAGTATCATGTCATCTGCAATGAGTGAGTTTGACTACTTTGCTAATTTGAATGATTTTATTTCTTTTTGTTGTCTGATTGTGGAAGCTAGGACTTCTAGTAATATGTTGAACAACAGAGGTGAGAGTGAGCATCCCTGTCATGTTCCTGACTTTAGGTGAAAAGTTCTCAGTTTTTCCCCATTGAGAATGATATTCTCTGTGGGCTTTTTGTAGATGAGTTTTATGATATGGAGGTATGTTCCCTCTATCCCTACACTGTGGAGAGTTTTAATCAAGAAAGAATGCTGTATTTTATCAAGTGCTTTTTCTGCATCAGTGAGAAGATCATATGGTTATTGTCCCTTCTTTTATTAGTGTGATATATTACATTGATTGATTTGTGAGTGTTGAACAACACTTGCAGCCCAGGAATAAATCCTACTTGGTCTTGGTGAGTAACCCTATTAATGTACTGTGGGATCCTATTGGCTAGTACCTTGGTTAATATTTTGACATCCATATTCTTCAGGGATATTGGTCTGCATTTCTCTTTTTTGCTGGCTTTGGGATGAAGGTAATCCTGGATTCATAGAATGAGTTTGGAAGTTTTCCTTCCATTTCTATTTTTGTCTTTTTTTTTCATGGTGTATTATTTTATTTGTATGTTTTTTTCCTTACTTTTTTTATTTTATTTTTATTCTTTGCCCAAGGGGTACAGGTCTGTGAATTATCAGGCTTACATCTTTCACAGCATTCACCAAAGCACAAACCCTCCCCAATGTCCATAACCCATCCACCCTATCCCTACCCTCCCACTCCCCAGTAACCCTCAGTTTGTTTTGTGAGATTAGCAGTCTATTATGGTTTGTCTCCTTCCCCATCCCATCTTGTTTCATTATTTTTCCCTCCCTACCCCCCACGACC
>LNAC01001471.1:0-72366 GCA_002007465.1 Ailurus styani
GTTAAAATAGAAAAGAGGAAAAAATTAAAAGGAAAGAGTAAGAAAAAAATAAAATTCAAAGACTTTAACTTTGAACAACTAAGGGATCATTGGGAAAATGCCATGAATTCTCTGTGTTGCTTTCCCCCAGCTCTGGAGTTCCACAATTCTCAGCGATCTGTGAATTTTTTCTTGGCTGAATGTTCTTGCTGATCTTCTGGGAGAGGGACCTATTGCTGTGATTCTCAAGTCTCTTTGCCTGAGGCAGAATTACACCACCCTCGCCAGGGGCCAGCATAAGTAATCAGCTCAGGTTCACTCTCAGGAGCTTTTGTTCCCTGAATGCTTTCTGTACAGGTTTGGAGGATGGTCATGAAAATGGTGGCCTCCTAATATCTGACCAGGAGGAGCTGAGAGCTCGGGACCTCACTCCTCAGTATGCCCTCAGAGAAAAGCAATCAGTCCCTCCTATCTCCCTGGTCTCTGGTTGCACTCTGAGCTCACCCAGCCTGTGACTGAGTATTTCTATCTCTGGCTAAAGGCCCTGTCTAGAATCTCCAAACCCAGCAGATTCCTGCAGTGCACAGATACCCCTGGTCTTTTTGTGTCCCCGTGGGTCCCGAGACCACACTGTCCCCGAGAGGGCTTCACCCCCCACTTAGCCTCTGGGGCGAGGTCCCTCCGTGGAGCAGACTTCTAAAAGTTCCAATTTTGTGCTCCACTGCTCTCTCACTTGCCGGGAGCCGGCACTCCCACCAGGTCTATCTTCCTGACGCTTCAGATTCATTTCTCCGCACGTCCTACCTTCCGGATAGTGGTCAATTTTCTGTTCCTAGAATTGCTGTTCTTCTTCTCTTTGATCTCCTATGGAATTTGTAGGTGTCAAGAATGGTTTGATAAATATCTTGGTGAATAGAAAGTCACAGAAGTGATGTGATGATAATCGGTCTCCTACTCCTCCACCATCTTGCTCCACCTCCCTCAGTTTTCAGTGTTTTTAATACTTTTTCTGCATCTATTGAGATGACCATATTATTTTTAAATAAATGTAAATGTACTCTTTGATATTTCATTCTTTTTGATATGACTATAAGTGGAATTGTTTCCTTCATTTCTCTTTGTGATCATTAATAATGTATAGAGACACAACAAATTTCCGTTTATTAACTTTGTATCCTGCAAATTTACTGAATTTATTTTTTAGTTCTAACAGGTTTTGAGCAGAGTCATTGAGATTTTCTATATATAGTATCATTTCATCCACAAGTAGTTTTACTTCTCCACAAGTAGCAGTTTTACTTCTTCCTTTACAGTTTATATGACTTTCATTTCTTTTTCTTGTCTAATTACTGTGACTAGGGCTTCTAATACTATATTGAATAAAAGTGGGGACAGTAGGCATTCTTGTCATTCCTGATCTTACTGGAAAAACTTTGAGCTTTTTGCCACTGAGTCAGATATTTGCTGTGGTCTTGCGACATATGGTTTTTATTATATTGAGGTACTTTCTGTCCATATCCACCTTTTTGAGAGTTTTTATCATGAATTTGTTTGGAATCTTGTCAAATGCTTTTTATGCACTTATTGAGATGATCATATGGCTTTTATTTTTAATTTTGTTAATGTGGTGTATCACACTGATTCATTTATGAATGTTGAACCATCTTTGCATCTCTGGAATTAATAAATCGCACTTGTTCTTGGGGTATGATCTTTTAATGTATTGTTCAATTCATTTTGCTAATATTTTGTTGAGGATTTTGTATCTCTGTTTATTGGTGATATTGACCTATAATTTTCTTTTTTGTGATATCCTCATTTGGTTTTGGTTTCACGACAATGCTGGCCTCATAAAATGATTCTGAAATATTTTCTTCCTCCTCAATTTTTTAGAAGAGTTTGAAAAAAAATAATTATTAAATCTTCTTTGAGTGTTTGGTAAAATTCATTAGCGAAGCCACCTGCTTCCAGACTTCTGTGTGTTGGGAGGTTTCTGATGACTGATTTACCCTCCTTACTAGCAACCAAAACATTCCAATTTCTATTCTTCATGATTTAGCTGTGGAAGATTTTAAACTTCTAGGAATTTATCTATTTCTTCTAGGTTGTCCAACTTGTTGATGTTAAATTGTTTATAGTAGCCTTATAATCTTTTGTAGCTCTATGGTAATCAGTTGTTACTTCTGTTTTGATTCTGATTTTTATTTATTTCAACCCCATCCTTTTTTTTCCTGATGAGTCTAGATAAGGGTTTGTCAATTCTGTTTATCTTCTGAAAGAACCAGCTCTTAGTTTCACTGACTTTTCGTTAGTTGTTTTAGTCTTTATTTCATTTAGTTCTGCTCTGAATTTTATTATTTCCTTCTTTCTTCTCACTTTGGGCTTCATACGTTCTTTTTCTAGTTCTTTTAGGTGTAGAGTTAGTTTCTTTGAGATTTCTCTTGTTCTTCAGGCAGGCCTGTATTGCTAAGAACTTTCCTCTTAAGTCCATATTTGCTGTATCTCATAGATTTTGGTATGCTGTATTTCCATTTTCATTTGTCTGTAGATATTTTACCTATTTTCTCTTTGATTTAGTCTATGATCAAATAGTTGGTCAATAACATGTTTTAATTTCCATGTATTTGTAAATTTTTCCAGTTTTCTTCTTGTAATTCATTTCTAATTTCATACAAATGTGCTCAGAAAAGATGTTTGAAATGATTTCTATACTCTTGAATTTATTGAAACATGTTTTGTGTCCTAACATGTGATCCATCTTGGAGAATGTTCCATGTGCACTTGAGAAGAAAGTGTATTCTGCTGCTTTGGGGTGGAATGTTCTGTATGTATCTATTAAGTACATTTGGTCTAATGTTTCACTTAAGGCCAATGTCTCCTTATTTATTTTCTAACTCTATGTAAGAGTTGTTTTTTTCTTGGGCGCCTGGGTGGCTCAGTGGGTTAAAGCCTCTGCCTTCGGCTCAGGTCATGATCTCAGGGTCCTGGGATCGAGGCCCGCATCGGGCTCTCTGCTCGGCAGAGAGCCTGCTTCCTCCTCTCTCTCTGCCTGCCTCTCTGCCTACTTGTGATCTCTCTCTCTGTGTCAAATAAATAAATAAAATCTTAAAAAAAAAAAAAGAGTTGTTTTTTTCTTGACGTTTTTAAGATTTTCTTTTTATCTTTAAGTTTCAACATTTTAATTGCAGTGTATCTTGGTGTGGCTTTATGTGGGTTCTTATTTGGAACTCTCTTGGCTTCCTGGATCTAGACCAGTTTAGGGAAGTTGTCAGTCATTATTTTTTCAAATAAGTTTTCTGCCTCTCTCTCCTCCTTCCAGAACCCCTATAATGCTATTTCCCATAAGCCTCTTCAGTCATCTTCATCTTCATAAATTCTTTTTTTTTTTCTTCTCTGTCTCAGTGAATCTCACTGCTTTATCTGCCAGCTTGATGATCTGTTCTTCTGCCTCATCCAGTCTGATGTGGAACCCCTATCATGTATTTTTCAGTTCACTTACTGCATTTTTTCAGTTCGGTGACTTCTGTTTGGTACTTTCTTATATTTTCTTTTTTAAAAAAATATTTTATTTATTTATTTCACATGCATGTGCACGCGCGCGCACACACACACACACACACACACACACACACACACACAAAGAGAGCATAAGCAGGCAGAGCAGGAGACAGAAGAGGTAAAAGCAGGCTCCCTGTTGAGTAGAGAGCCAGATGTGGGATTCAATCCCCAGACCCTATGATCATGACTTAAGCTGAATACAGAGGCTTAACCAAGTGAGCCACGCAGGCAGCCCTAGTGCTTTCTTATATTTTCTTGTATCTTCTATTTCTTTATTGAAGTTCTCCCTGTGCTTAATCATTCTTCTCTTCAATTTCAGTGAACATCTTTAGGACCATTGCTTTTAATTTTCTAACAGACAAATTACTTACCTCTGTATCATTAAGGTCTTTGTCTTGTTCTTTCATTTGGAACATATTTCTCTATGTTTTCATTTTGCCTGACTTTCTATGTTTTTATGTACTAAGTGAAAACAGCTACCTCTCTCTGTCTTGAAGGAATGGGCTTGTGCAGATCATGATCTTTCTCATTCAACCTTTCCCTAGCTCTTGGTTGTCTCTTGAGCCATGTGATTGTTTAAACCCCTTGATTTATTCTTGATATACCTCCATTGTTGAGAGTGTGCCAAGACCTGTCAGTGATCCAAGGGGAGAAATCTCATTTAGCACCTAGTTTTGGACTGATTCGAAGTCAGAGCCTCAGTCAGCAGGCTTTTTAATATATGCAAATATATACAGTCCTGTGGGGCTGTAATTATAATCCCTGCTGGCATCCAGACAAGGTGATCTGGATGTTTCTCCTGGGTGACAGTTGCAAAAGTCAGGGCTCCAGACAAGTGTATAAGCTTCTTTCTGGGAAGTCTCATCAAGCTGTAGTGAGGCTAAGTGAGTGCATAATTCTGGTGTCTCCCACTTTACATTCCCTGAGAGCACCTCCTCAACCTCTAGATGTGTGGGAAACCTGAAGCCTGTCCGTCAGGCTTAAGCTCCACACTAAGTAAATAGATCTTTTCCACAGGAAGACAGTAGTTGTGTTTTAGTTTGTCTGTATAGAGCCCTGGATGTGGTGGTATGCCATAACTATTTTTCCAATTGTTACAGTCCTGTGGAGCTCTAGAACACTAGCCCCCTTGGTTACTAGGGCAGGAGGTCTTGGGACATCCTCTGTTGTGGGCTGTGCACTCCTGCTGGCTTTAGCAAGGCAGCTGGAGAGTGTATGGTGTGGGACACATTTGCCAGCTTCAGAAAGACAGGGGGAAATTATCTTGGTGGTATGGCCTGTGGGCTTCAGGAAGGCAGTGGGAAAGTGACTTGCCTGTTCTCAAGTACCAGGTTTAGGCTGGAAATGGAGAATGCTGCTACCACTCATGTTTGCCAGCCCTTGCTGGGGACAGGGAAGTGTCACAACTGCTTGAGCTCACAGACTTTAGCTAGGGAGTGAGAGCATACTGGGGCCATGTCCAAGCTTGCCAGCCTGTACTATCAGGCTGGGTGGAGCTTACAGCAATGGCATCTGCCAGTGCCTCCATCTCCAGGGAGCATTTCAGCTATCCATGCCCCTCCAGCTGATGTCAGATTAGCAAATAACTCTCACCTACTGTCCTGGCATTTTAAACTGCTGTGTTTTTTTGTTTTTGTTTTTGTCTTTTCAGTGTGGATCCCAGTGGCCTAGGTGTTTGATGTGCAGCATCAACCCCTCTCTCCTCCAGGAGAAGTAAGTGCCAAACTGGTGAGATCCCTCCCTATTATGTGTCTCTATGCAGAGAGTGAGGTTATTTTTGTGAGACCATGTTGCTTCCACTCCTACCCATCTTGATATGCTTCTTTTATTATTTGCTTTGGAGAAGTAGTTCAACTAGTTTTCTGATCTTTAGAAGAAAATGATCCATATATAGCTATAAATTTTGTGTATCCATGGAAGGAGGTGATGGTATGCCACCATCTTGGACCTCCATTATTATTTTTCTCTTTCTGCTTCCTTTCAGTTTATACTGCACCCCCCTCCCCTGCCATTCCAAGGCTTCTGCTCCCAGCATGCTGTATTTCACTCTAAGCTGTTTCCCAACTTTGGGGGTGGAATTTGCCCTGTAACCTCAACTCTCTGATTGATCTCAGAAAAGGGTTAATTTGGTTTGTTCATCATTTTTAGTTGTTGTTAAAATATGAGTGATTTCCAAACTTTTTGTCTATCAAAGCAGAAACTGCAGGCCTCAAATCAGTTGATTAAGAGTCCATCAAAAGGGAGAATACCCTGGTTGGGTCTGAATTTAACAAGGCAGAATACTTACAAGAGAGACTGGACCCTTCCTAAGAGTTAAGAAGACTTCCTTGGTGGCTTTGTAGTCACAAGGTACCATAATGTGAACTATTTATAGGCAGGACCACAAGCTAGGGCTTCACACAGTCCCTCAGAGGTGAGGCCCAAAGAAGCACAAAGAAGTGAAGTCTACCAACAGCCATGGGTACTCAGAGAAGGGCCCCAAGCTCCCAACACGGCCTGGCTGACTGGAGCTTTGTAAGCCCCTGAGTAGAAGACCCAGGTCAGCCATGTCAGACTCCTGACCCACTAACACTATGAAAGAATACATGTGATTATTTTAAGCCATTGATACAGAAGCAAGAAAAAAACAATCATATGAACTTATATGTGTCTATGAGAGTATGCATGTTTATGTGTCTGTGCATACATGTAAAGACTTGCATATACAATTATACAAGATTATGAACAGTAGTTACGTGTGTGTGTGTTGGAGACTGAACAGATAGGGAACATGGGAAGGGTGGGAAAGTAGCTTTTTATTGTCTTCCTTTTTACATTTTTTGATGTCTAAATCACATGAATGCATTACCCATACACAAAAATAAAAAACAGGGGAAACTTACACTGTTTCAAGGCATATTTTGTGAATGGTGGGTATATTCTCTGGGCTCCAATCTCTGACTTCCATCTCGGCAATCAATCTTGACAGAAAAGAGGGCAGGTTAGTGGGAGGTTTGCCAAGAAATGTGCAGATGACTGGAAAGGAATTGGGCCCAAAGCACCTTCATTCTGTTTCATTTTTTTCTTTTTGTTAACAATTCAAGGATCCCTAGGGGAACAGGGATGGAACAAAGGCAAATCCCTGATCAGGCTGCAGATATACATGGCTGAAAGTTTTATGGCTGAAAGTTTCATTCTAAACTTGAAGTTAATTCTGAGCAGTTTGTCCCACTTTATGATTTGAAAGGAAAATTTAACTATATTATTTTGTTCCAAATTTTAAGAGTGGTTTTATGTCAAATCCTGGACAGTATAATCACCATTTTCATCCACCGTAGATTTTAAAAACACTAATTATTCTAAGTGGAAAACTGGATTGAGCTAAACATGCAACATTTAAATGTAAAACATTTTTGGAATGGTGCAAGGAACCATTTATCTGTTAGTATAAGTGAGATTTGAAACAGAAAATGTATGATGCATGCTATAAATTAGGATGACTGACTTTCTTCTCCTTGCTACCTTTTGTTTTATTTTTTTTTAAACAAATTGGCTTGATTTTTCACAACCAGAGAGATTTTGCTCCTTTCCTTGGGTCACCTTGAGGAGATGTACACCTTGTTCTAATAGAACTGCAGCTACTTGGGATTTTGCATTGCTTATTTGAACGCTGCCTTTAAAAATGTATTGTGTGTTTCCTTCTACTTGTTTATTGCTCTGCATACTTTGAAAACATACTTACTATTTGTCCATAACTCAAATTGGTTTAGACTACCATCTTGGGGTGTGTGGATGATGAAGGGGAAGGAGAAAGACAGGTATTACCTCCATCGCAAGAAAACTGACACTTTTTCTTTTACTTTATTTTTTCAGTGATCCAAGATTCATTGCTTGTGCACCGCTCCATGCAATATGTGCCCTCCTTAATACCCACCACCAGGCTCACCAATCGCCCCTCCCCCCATAACCCTCAGTTTGTTTCTCAGAGTCCACAGTCTCTCATGGTTTGTCTCCCCCTCTGATTTACCAATTCATTTTGAAAGGAAACTGACACTTAGAGATTAGTAAGTAGTTTCCTTTAGGCTATTTAGTCTAATGGTCCAATCAGGATTCAAATCAGGTCTGTTCAAGATCATATCACCATCCTATGCTGCCTCCCACAATGTTGACACACATTTATGGTAAACAGACAAACAGACAAATGAATGGTAGCTGTGAATGAATTATAAAAGCCTGGATGGTGGGCAGATTTGAGACAGTATGGGGAAAGCAAGAGCTTAACTCCTGTGAAGTCACTGGTCTGAGGCAAGGGTTAAAAGTTTCCATAGGCTTTGAGACAAATACTCCTTCTGGGAAAGAGAAGAAACAAATGATGGCAGCTGTCCAGGAGTACCAGTTGTCTGGGCAAAATTAGAAGTAACAATTTAAAGCCTGCTTGCACAAGTCTTCCTATTTTCCAGGAGCCCTAAAAGAATGCCGACCATGGAAAAAAGCATCCTGCAATTGTCTTGCATCCACTGAAAATTAACAACCACAATATAATGACAGTGGGCTTGAAGGATGCTTGCCTACTCCCTGCCCATCACTCCTTGGAAAAGTGCCTTTATAAGCCTTGCATACTACCCCTTTGGGGAAGGACATTCTTCTTCCTTGTCGGCTCCCTTGTACACAGCTATTTCTAATAAACTCTTTCAACTTTCTTCCTCTTGAGTTCAGTGCTCATTTCTATGACATTGAGACACAAGACCTTGGTCTTGCAGGTCCAATAACAGATGGAAAACTGCCTTCACTTGGTAAACTGCTGTTAGCAGAGGCAGACAAGTATGCCAAGAAGGGTTAGGAATCACCAGGCAAACTGGCTGGCCAGTGGTGGGGACAGACACAAATGGTTTCCTTGGAACATCTGGAGAGAACAGCCATCTGCAGGTGAACATTAAATCACGCTGGGTACATAGGGGTCTGCCTCCTTCCCTAAGTCAGCCCATACTCTGAGATTCTGAAGAAAAGTCAATAAGCCAACACACTCCAGGGTATTGTATAATACTAGTGGTGAACATGACATTACAGCAGCCAGGGAAGAGGACTACACAAACATGGGCTCTCTGACCTGGTCTATGCAGAAAGATAGGGTCACTTGCCCTCTACAGCAAAGACATCTTGTCCTAAAGAGCCTATGCCAACAAAGGCAACTGTATCATCTCTATCAGTTCCACGCTAGCCTTGAGAATTGCCCACTCAACTAGAAACTGGCCATTTTCAAGGGAAGACCATGCCTTCCTCATTGGGTTGTCTGATTTTTGGCTTTTGTTTTCCTTGTTTGATTTTGTTTGCTGTGTTTTGTTATTAATTTTAGTAGTTGACAGGCTTTAGTCAGTATTTATTCATCCATCCAGATCATGCATATTTTTCTATGCTCGCCCCACTGTCAAGATGTTAGGTTAGTAGTGCTAAGTCTCCCATCTGCTCAGAGAAACTCTACCTCCTACCTTTTATTACTGCCTTTGGTTCAGATAGGATGTCCAGAATCTATCACTGGCACTGTATTTTCAGACTTAGTGAGTCTGTCCTGCCCGTTCCTGTCCTACTCTGTCCCACTGAGGTTAGGCCTGGGCCAGCGCACTCGTGTACTCAAATGGTATTGGTCTGCCAGCATAAACTCTAGTGGACAGGGAAGGAACTTTTGAAGACCACAAATGTCCCCCCAAAAGCCTCACACACCAGGCCCTTCTTCCATGACTGCAATCAGTGTTTTCTGTTTGTACAGAGCATCACATCTTTGAAAGTCTTGACCTTTCCCAACCTTGGAGCAGCTGATCTCTGATGATGCCACTTCAAGAACCCTAACAGTCTTCACTTGCCAAGGTGCATCATGATTAAAGATCTTAACCTAAAATGTCTAGAATCTGTGGAACATCTTAGTGCTTCAGAAAGGGGTGTTTGAAAGGATCTCAGAAGCAAAATTTTATTTTAACAAAGCCCTGATTAACACAGAATGAACTGTGTATGTTTCCTCAAAAAGTTCTTCAATGCTTTCAAACATGAATATCCAAGTAAGATAGTTGATAGATAATGTTCAATTGCCTACTATTTCTGAGGCATTATTTCAGATGGTAGAAATATAAGATGCTTCAGAAGGTGACATTCTAGTTGGAAGAAACACAAGAACTAATATAGAAATAAATGTGACAACTTCAGGTAATGACAAGTATCATGACAAAGAAAAAGAAAGCAATTTGGTAGAGTGACTAGTCCGGTTTATGCATTAGCTTCCTGTGGACTTGGGTAGCACAAATCAGTCCCTAAGAGCAGTCACCTCTATGCCTTGAGACTGGTTTTTTCCCACTTGAGGAAATCAGTTTTGGGGCAGAGGGGATGTCACAAGAGAGTGAATGTACAGAACTTCTTTGGTCCCAGTCACCCATTGTATCTTCTCAACCATCTAACTACTACAGAAGGTGGAGGAAGTGGCCAAATCCTGACCCTCATTTCACCTTTACATACTGCTATCCATAAAGGAACACAGCTGGACAATAGGAGGAAGTCATCCACAAAATCCATAGAAAGAGTGGATTCCACTTTCAGATGATCTATCTAGTCGCTAAATTTAATATGTATGACCATGAGAAATAATATACCTGTGGTTAAGTATTACCACTTCTGCCCTGGGTGCACAGGAGACTGGATCCCATGCATAGCAAAGGGGAGTGAACACTGTGGTCAGGGCTAACCTCTCTGATAGGCACAGGGCACAGGGCGTAGTGCCCTCCATTCTTTTACGGTTCACAAAAAGATTTTCACTTTAATTTATTTAAAATATGAAGACAAAAATGAATATAATAGTAATGGATATATAATAATGGATCCAGCCTGGTTTGTGTTTATTTTATATCAGTGTAGTTGTAAAATAGAATGTTTGGATTTTTTTTTTCCAATGGGGAGAATAAGGGCTCATGATGACAAAGGTGACAAGGACTCTTAAAAGTCTTGTTGCAGCTCTAATGGTGGTTTTGTTAACATCAGTTCAATGATTATCTACTGAGTGAAGGAGTGAACCAATGTTTTTAGAATAATAATCATAGTAGGACTGAAAGACAGTAACTACAGCTTCTTTTTAAAGAAAAAATAAAAATCTTTCTAGACACCAGGACTGTGTCCAGCATATCCATTGACTGGGTTGGTTTAGCTTCCTTGAGCCTCACCATCCACCCTTGAAGCCACTGAGCTGCTGCCTGGCCTAGGGAAAAGGAGTGCAATACACACAGTAGATGTTCAGACACACATTCAAGTGCATTCATGGCTTTGTTGCGGTGTTTCCAAATGAACCAGTCCATGTTTCACAATTGTCTGGTTTATCAACAATCAAGAAGGCATGTGCTTAATAGGTTTTCACTACAATGCAAGATGCTCAGCATTACCCTCTCAAACCCCTGATTTTCTTTAGGATCAAACAGGAAATGTTGGTCAAAAATCTACATTGTTTTTTTTTGTTTGTTTGTTTGTTTGTTTTTGGACTTCTCCATGTGAAGAACTTAATTGAACAGGTTTGGCTGTTGAAACGGCTCACTGTTATTCTGGTTACATCTCAAAGATCACCTGGATGATCACGGTGTTTCCATTTTCATGCACAGCATATATCGACAGACATGGTGGGCTGTGTCCATAGCTCTGCAATTATCTCAAATGAAACATCCTCAGTGTCCAGCAGACAGTTTTACCCACACTGCCCTGACATACCATTCAGCTTCCCAGATGTCACCTTTATTAATATTAGTCTCTACCATGACAAATCCTCCTCCATCTGTCTACCTCCCGGATGATACCAGACTTTTGGGAACCACCCCAATTCCCACCCCTTTGGGAAGAGCAAAGGACTGGATATTCTAGGTATACAAAAGTGAGCAGACTGTGGGCTCTACAATCATGAACCTAATAAGCTTTGAAATGACATTCACGCAGATTGCTACAATTCAAGATAGGAAATTTTAAGTAAAGTGGTAAAGAAACAATTGGGTTTCTTATTATAAAATGTAATCACTTGTCAGTTTGCTGAAAATTCTCTGCCTTGCTTATAGATAACAGCCTAATAGTGTGTGTAATAAATAATTGTCCTGATTGTAGGTATCAGTAGAATATTGTATATGTAACAAATGAATGGACTCCTCCTAAGTCTCTCCTTAGAAAATAAACATTTTAGATTTAAATACACTTTTCCAGTGTACTTACTCTATCATTTGTTTGTGAACGTTATTAATTTAAGGAAAGTAGACATTTTTCCCTAAGAGAAAGAAGAAAAAAGACCACAACAAGAGAAATGCAAATAGCAGATAAGAGACTTTTCTAATTGTGTTTTCCTCATCACCAGTAGTTTAATGTAGTGTGAAGAACAAGTCCACTGGAGTCAGACCTTCCCGAGTTATGCCACTTAATAGAATGTGAAATTGAGCAAGTCACTAAAATTCTGTAAGCTTCAGCACTTGAGGACAACATTATTTATCTCTCAGGATTGTTGTGAGAATAAAAAGGATTATGAATATAAAAGATATGACACACAGCATATGGTCAATAAATGGTAGCTAATACCAGTTTGTTCATCTTTTTATCCAAGACACATGTGCTCATATTGGTTTGATGTGCACTCCAGGGTCCAGATGTTGAATCATTATAGTATTTTCAAAATCCCATGAGAGACATCATTTGGCCTCATTTGATATAATCTAATGATAGCTATTGGTGAGATGTATGTGTGTGTGTTCTTGGAATGAAGATGTGTTTACATTCTTTGAGTTTATTTGTTTCTATTGTATTTTATTTTTCCAATTTTATTGAGATATAATTGATTGTGTAAGTTTATAGTGTACAACAGGTTGATGTGATAAAAATTGCAAAGTGGTTACCATCATAGTATTAGCTAATACCTCTATCTGCAACATAATTACCATTTTTAATGATAAGAAAATTTAAGATCTACTCTCTTAGCAACATTCAAGTTTATAATACAGTATTATTAGCCATAGCGACCATGCTGTAACTTAGACCACCAGAATTTGTCAGACATACAAGTTTGTACCCTTTGGCCAATATCTCCATCATTTCCCCAGCTCCCCAGCCCTTGGTAACCACCACAATACTCAGTTTCTCTGAGTTCATCTTTTATATTCCTCCATATGTAAAGTAATATCATAGAGTATATCTTTTCCTGCCAAGCTTATTTCACTTAGCATAATACCCCTTAGATTTATCCAAGTTACCCCAGTTGGCAGTATTTCTATCTTTCTCAGGGCTGAATGATATTCCATTCAATTCCTTTGTATATATACCCAGAAATGGAATTGGCAAATCACCTATTTTTAATTTTTTGAGGGACTTCCATACTGTTTTCCATAGTGGCTACACCAGTTTGCATTCCCACCAAAAGTGCCTGAGGGCTCCCCTTTCTCCACATCCTTATCATTTATTATTTCTTCTCTTTTTGATAATAGCCATTCCAACAGGTGTAAGGTGAAATCTCATTGTAATGTCGATTTGTATTTCCTTAATATTTAGTGACGTTGAGTATACTTTCATGTACATGTTGGCCATTCAAATGTCTTCTTTGGAAAACTATTCAGTTTCTCCGCCCATTTTTGAATTGGATTATTTGTGGGGTTTTTTTGTTGTTGTTCTCTTTGTGGGTTGGTTTCTTTCTTTTTTTCTTTTTTTTTCTTTCTTTTTTTTTTTGCCATTGAGCTGAATGATGAGTTCTTTATACATTTTGGGTATTAACTCCTTATCAGATATATGATTTGCAAATATCTTCCCCTATTCCATATGTTGCTTTTTGTTCTGTTGATGGTTTCTTTTTCTGCACACAAACTTTATAATTCAATGTAGTCTCACTGATTTTTTATTTCGTTGCTTGTGCTTTTGGCATCATATCCAGAAATTGCTGCCAATACTAATGCCAGTGAACTTTTCCCTTATGTTCCTTTCTAGGAGTTTTACAGTTTTGAGTCTTATGTTTAAGTCTATAATCCACTTAAAGTGAATTTTTGAGTCATGTGATAGAGGGGTCCAATTTCATTAAGTATTCTTGGCTCCCTTTTCAAATATTAGTTGGCCACATATGCAAGATTTTACTACTGGGCTCTCAATTCTGTTCCATTCACTGATCTATGTGTCTATTTTTACACCAGTACCATGCTCTTTTGATTATTCTAGCTTTGTAGTATAGTTAGAAATCAGAAAGCATTATTCTTCTGGCTTTGTTCTTTCTCAGGATTTCTTTGGCTATTAGGCTCTTTAATGGTTCCATAAAAATTGTGGAATTTTTTCTATTTCTGTGAAAAAATGTTGCTAAAGTTTTGATAGTGACTGCATTGAGTCTATAGATTGCTTTGGGTAATGTGGACATTTTCAACAGTATTAATTCTTCTAATCTATAAACACAGGCTATTTTCCCATCTGTTTGTATTTTCTTTAATTTCTTTCATCAGTCTTATAGTTTTCAGTGTACAGATCTTTCACCTCTATGGTTGAATTTATTCCAAAGTATTTTATTATTTATAATGTGACTGTGAATGGGACTGTTTTCTTTATTTCTTTTTTAGATATTTTGTCATTGATGTAAAGAAGGACAACTATTTTCCATATGTTGGTTTCAAATCTTGTAACTTAACAGAAGTTGTGGATTAGTCTTAGCAGCTTTTTGTTGAAGTTCTATATAAAAGATCATATCATCTGCAAACAAACACAGTTTCACTCTTTCCACTTGAATGCAGTTTATTTTTTTATTATTTTCCCCAGGGGTACAGGTCTGTGTATTTTTTTTCTTGCCTGATTGTTCTGGCTTGGGCTTCCAGTACTATGTTGAATAAGAGTGATGAGAGTGAGCACCTTGTTTATTCCTGACCTGATAAGGAAGGCTTTCAACCCTTCACCATTGGGAACCCTTCACCATATGATAAGCTGTGGCCTTATCATATATAGCCTGTATTACGTTGATGCATGTTCCCTCCATACCACTTTATTGAGAATTTTTATCTTGAAAGTATTTTGTTAAATACTTTTCCTGCATCTTACTGAGAAGATCACATGATTTTATTTTTCTATGAATGAGCATCACAGTCAATGACTTGCATATGTTGAACCATGTTTGCATGCCAGGGTTGAATTCCACTTGATCATGATGTATGATCCTTTTAATGTGCTACTGAATTTGGTTTTCTATATTTTGTGGGGAAATTTTGCATCTGTATTTATTAGGGATATTGGTCTATAATTTTACCTGTAGTGTACTAATCTACAAGTATCATGGTAATGCTGTCCTTGTAAAATGAGTGTGAGAGTGTTCCTTCCTCTTCAGTTTTTTGGAAAAGTTTAATAAGAATTGGTGTTAATTCTTTAAATGTGTGATAGAATTCACCAGTGAAACTTTCTGGCCCTGGACTTCTGGTTGTTGGGAGGTTTTCTATCACTGATTCAATCTCCTTACTTGTTATGGGTCTGTTAGGCTTTTCTATTTCTTCCTGATTCAAATTCAATATGTTGTATGTTTATAGACGTTTATCCATTTTTCCCTAGGTTATCCAGTTTGTTGACATATAATTGTAGCATCTCAAAATTCTTTATATATCTATGATATCAGTTGTAATGTCTCCTGTTTCATTTCTGATTTTATTTTCAGTCTTCTCTCTTTTTTATGAGTTAGTCTCACTAAAGATTTGTCAATTTTATTTGTTTTTTCAAAACACCAGTTCTTAGATTTATTGATATTTTCTATTGTTTTCCTGATCTCTATTTCATTTATTCCTGCTCTGATCTTGCTATTTCCTTCCTTCCGCTAACTTTTGTCTTAGCTCGTTTTTTTTTTGTATTTGTTTGTTTGTTTGTTTGTTTGTTTGTTTTGTTTTGTTTTTAGGTTTTTGAGGTGCAAGTTCAGGTTGTTTATTTAGGTCTTTCTTGTGTCTTAATATAGGTATTTATCACTATAAATGCCCCTCTTATAACTGCTTGTACAACATATATAGATTTTGGTATGTTGTGCTTCCATTTTCATTTGTTTCAAGATATTTCTTGATTTCCCTTTGGATTTCTTTTTTGACCCATTGTTTGTTCAGGAGCATGTCATTTAGCTGCCACCTGTTTGTGTATTTTCCATCTTTCCTTCTGTTATTAACTTTAGCTTCATAACAATGTAGTCAGAAAAAAAAAATACCTAATAGGAATTCAATATTAAATTTGCTAAGGCTTGCTTTGTAAGTTGTCATGTAATAATATATCCTGGAGAAAGTTCCATTTGCACTTGTAAAGAATGTGTATTCTGCTGCTGTTGAAGAGAATGTTTTGTGAATGTCTGTTAGTTTTATTGGTTTAAAGTATGGTTCAAGTCTAACACTTCCCTGCCAATTTTCTGTCTGGATGATCTGTCAATTGTTGAAAGTTGGATGTTAAAGTCCCCTACTATTATTTTATTGTTGTGTATTTGTCTGTTTAGATCTATTAGCATTTGCCTAATATATTTAGGTGCTCTGATGTTAGATGCATATATATTGCTATAACTTCTTGATTAACTGACCACGTTAGTATTGTATAATGACCATCTTTGTCTCTTGTTATTATTTTGTTGCAAATTCTATTTCACCTGATACCAATATAGTAGCTACCCCTTCTTTATTTTGTTTTCCACTTGGATGGAAAATCTTTTGCCATCCTTTAACTTTGAGACTATGTGTGTCCTTAAAGCTTAAGTGAGTCTCTGATAGGCAGCATACAGTTGAAACTTATGGTTTTATTTTTTTAAAATTTTTTGTCCACTCTATGCCTTTTGATTAGAAAATTGATCCTTTATTGTTTATAATTATACATGGTAAGGACTTACTAATGCCATCTTACTTATTGTTTTTTGACTGTTTCATAGTTCCATTTTTCTTTTCTTCCTTTCTTGCTGCTTTCTTTTGTAAATTGGTGGTTTTCTGTAGTGATATGTTTTGATTCCCTTCTCTTTGTCTTTTTTTGTATCTATTGTAGATTTTGATTTGTGGTTACCATGAGGCTTGTAATGCTAACATAAACATTTTATATATAACAGTCTATTTAATATGAATAAATATAATTTTGATCTCATACAAAACCTTTCACCTTTTACTCTCCACCTTTTCTGTTTTTGATGTCACCATTTTACATATTTCTTTCTGTGTATGTATCAACAAATTGTTGAAGCTAGAACTATTTTTAATATTTTGTCTTTTGCCATCATACTCAGAGTTAAGATGTTAACACATATTTTCATATGTTTTCATTTGACTAATTGCCATCCTTTTGTTTCAGCTTGAAGAACTCCTTTCATTATTTCTTGTAAGATATTTAAGGTTTGTGATGAATTATCTCATATTTTATTAGGGAAAGTTTTTTACATCACATTTACATCTCATTTTTATCACATTCTGAAGGCCAACTTTGCTGGGTATTCTTGGTTGGCAGTTCCCTTTCTTTCTTCCTTTCTTTCTTTCTTTCTTTCTTTCTTTCTTTCTTTCTTTCTTTCTTTCTTTCTTCTTTCTTCTTTCTTTTTTCTTTCTTTCTATCACTTTGAATATATCATTCCATTGTCTCCTGGTCTACAAGGTTTCTGTTGAGAAATCTGCCAATACCTTCTAGTGTTTTTTTATATGAGATTTTTTTTTATTTCTCTTGCTGCTTTGAAAATTCTTTGTCTTTAGTTTTAGACAGGTTTATTCTAGTGTGTCTTAGAGAATATCATTTTGGATTGAAATTTTGAGGTGACCTATTAGCTTCGTGAACTTTGATGTCCCAATTTCTTCTCATGTTTGGGAAGTTTTAAATTATTATTTCTTTAAATAATTTTTCTACCAACTTTCCTCCTCTTTTCTCTTTCTGGGGCTCCAATGGTGCATGCATTATTTCTTTAACTGGACCCCACAATTTCCATAGAATTTTTTTTTATTCCTTTTGCTCTTCTGGATAATTTCAATTAATCTTTTAGCTCACAGATTCTCTCTTCTACTTGTTCATGTCTGCTGTTCAATTCGTCATTTCAGTCATTATATTCTTCAACTCAAGTAGTTCTTTTTTTTTTTAATGTTACCTGTATCTTTGTTGAACTTCTCACATTTTTGGTCTTGTTTTATGATGTTTTTAAATCATGTGTGTTTTCTGGTAGATCCCTGAGCATCTGTAGAACACTTATTTTAAGTTCTTTGTGAGGGAATACTGGAATTCCCTTTCTTTGGGGGCAAGTTACTAGAAGTTTACTGCATTGCCTTGGTGGAGACATGCTTCCCTGATTTTCTGTGATAACTATTGCCTTGCATATGTTTCTGTATGTTTGAAGAAGTAGTCTTTGTGGACTGATTTAAATAAAAGAAGGCTTTCACCTATGGATGGGGGCATGCTGAATCACTAGATCAAGTGTTACAGGGTCCCAAGTGTGGGGGCATGTGGTGTCATCAGGTCTGGGGGGCATGATGTCTCATCCACTCAAGCTACTGGGATCCATAGTTTCAACAACTGTGTAATTCTTGGTGAGCACTATAGGAAGTCTGTGATGGCTATGTGGCCTTTGAGGTCCTAAGCAGGACCTACAGGTTAGCTGCTAGAGACCAGGGTATGCAGTGGTGTTGGCCAGAGTGAGTGGTGTGCACAGACTTTGCTGCAGGGACCTGTTACAGGTGCCTATGTAGTGGCATGGGCCAGTTGTAGACACACTTATAGTGAGGTCCGGTAACAAAGCTCTGGGCCAGCTATGGTCTTACTGGTAGTTTGGAGGCCCTGAATATTTATGTGTCCTCCTATAGTTGCATGTTCTCTGTCAAGACATGCACACTACAGTGGAGGCCAGTGATGAAGGTCAAGTTTGAAGTATGCAGCGAACAGCTGGAAGAATGAAATACAGATTGGCACTGTGGTGCCAGCCAGTGACAGAAGGAAGTATTTGATTCAAGCCTATGAACTTCTGTTGGGGCCCTGGCTATTGTTACGCTCTCCTGTTGCTGCACACTTCAGATCGATGCTTGCACATTGCAGTGGAAGCCTGTGACATTGGTTGGGTTGGGTATACAGGTGCACATTTAGAAGGACTAGCTAGAGATGGGCACAGTGGTGACCAGTGAGAGAAGGCGGAGCCTAATCTGGGCTCATCAGCAGCAGCAGGGGCCCTGGCTGTCAGCATGCTCTCCTGTAACTGCACACTGTCCTCTGATGCTTGTGCACCAAATTAGAGGTCAGTGAGGGGTGTTAAGCTACCAGGGTACAGGTGCACAGCTGGAGGGTCTAGTCCAAAGCATAGGTACAGTGATAGGGATCAGCTGTTGGGGCTAAGCTGTTGTAGGACACTCATGCAGCTGCAGAAGCCTGAACTGGCTGTGAGCATTGTTCCCAGGCTCTGGTGAGGGTGGGGAAGGACTCAGGAATCTGGCATCTTACACTTACACAAACCACAGAGAACTTGGATAGGTCCTGGCGAAGGTCCCACACTCCAGTGGGGGTGGAGGGAACATGGAGTAGGGAAGGGCTCAGGTGGCTGGTATCAGCAAATGTGAATAACTGTGGGACAAATGCTAGTGAGATCTGCAGGGTAATTATGGGTGCCGTGCTGACCGCTGGCTTCGTCAGTGACAAAATCTGCTGAGTATGTCTGCAGGGCAGGTCTCTGAATCACAATTGCTCCCACTGCATGTCTGCTAATAATAGACTCTGCTTTTCTTCCTTGTTCCTGGCCAAATCAATATATCCCGGCTTTGCTAGCCTGAGTGGGGTAAAACTAAAAGGGGGAACTTCACACAGTGCCTTGAGAGGCCGGACAAGCTGATGGCTCACCCTGCTCTTCTTATCCTGGTGGGAGGCACTCTTTCTAGCTGGGAAGTTTCTCCCTGGTGCTGAACAATGCCAGGTTGGGAGATAAGATGATGCAGACAAAACATGAAGTTGTCTGTCTTTTATTCTTGTGCAATGCTTCTCAGTAATTTGTTCTATGGTGTGGCTAAAACTCCCAAAGTGGACCCTAGAGGCTCCCAGAACTGTTTTGGTCAGTAGCTGCTGTTTAATCCTTGATCTTTATGAGAGGACAGGGAAGCTGTGTTCTCCAGCATCACCATTTTCCCCACAATATCTATGCCTTCATTTTTAAAATTTAAATAACAAGCAGTGTATTTCAAAATGTATCTTAAATGATGTGGTCAAGAGTTTAGCTCGGCTCCTCCTTGGTGCTGTTGCCTGTTTCCATTCTGTGTGGTCAACGGGCCCGCAGGGATGTGACACTGAAACTAGCCCCTCGTGCAAGCTCATGCCCTAGACAGCAGCTGCAGGATCACAGGTAAATGTAAGTCCCTGATAGGAATTCCCCAGTGATCCTTGTGACCAAGTTTTCCCTGCCTTCCAGGACCTTCCTTTTGTGTGCTCCTTAAATAAAACCCCGTGGAGCTTACCAAAACCCCATTTTGGGGGGGTTTTGGCCAATCTGGCCTTAGCCCAGGAACCCCAAAACACTCCACCCTTGGACCTTAGTAAAAGCATATACCCCAGGACCTGTCTTCCTCTCTGCCTGCAACCCGCCTTGGCCTCCCAGTGTGGCCCCTCAAACATGCTGTAAACTTCTGTTAGGACATGTAAATAATAAACCCCTTCATTTCAGTTCCTTTGTAATTTTTTGTTGAACCTTGATTCATCATCCCATACCCCAGGGATCTTTTTTTTTTTTTTGAGATTTTTATTTATTTATTTGACATGGAGAGAGAGAGAGAGAGAGCAAAATCAGGGCCAGTGGCAGGCAGAGGAAGAAGCAGACTCCCCACTGAGCAGGGACCCCCCCCCCATGTGGGACTCAATGCCAGGACCCCGGGATCATGACCTGAACTAAAGGCAATTGCTTAACTGACTGAGCTTATGCAGGCATCCCCCAAGGCTATTTTTTAACACGTTTATTTTTAAAAACCATAACAGCTGTACACTTACATTTATGAGAAAAACAATATATGATTTTGAAAATATGTGCAGATCTTATCAAAGGAATCTTAGTGATGGTTTCATCATTGCAATTTACCATTCTTAATTAGGTTACACAGATGTTTTAAGATCTTTGCAGCCTTAAGGACAGATATGTACATAGGTTACTCTAGGGGTGAGATCTTCTTGCAAGAAAACACAGGAAATGAAAAATATTAAGATGCCATCTTAGCAAGTTTGATGAAAACTGATCCTTTTTCAGTATAGAACAGGAATCTAGTGAAGAGGCACAAAGTAGTTTTATACCAAATCATTACATTTTTGTAGTTTCCCAAGATGACAATAAGATAATGCTTATTTGGATGCATGCATTCTATTTTAAAAATATGTAACTTTTATTTTTATATTGCAAAATTTCTACTTGCTTACTAAAGAAAGAAGGAGAGAGAGAGAGAAAACCAGGAAGACAAATGGAGAAAAGGAAACCCATCCTTCAGCCTGCCACTGACATGGTGTATATGCTTTCAGGCTTTTTAATATTTTTTTGATGTTACAATTTATTTAAAAATAGTATTGTGCTGCAAACCTATTTTAGAACTTATTTTTTCCAGTAAAATATGCAATCAACCTCTTTTCATGTCAATAAATAAGTTTCTGTAAGTTCATTTTAGTAGCTGCCTATCACCTTGTTAGATTGTTCTAGGTAGTCTCGCCATAGCTATCTCTGTCCAAATACAAGGATATGTACTTGTAACTAAGCTTTGGACTGTGCTGTGAAAACCTTCTACACTGCTGTTCTTTCTTAGCATATGGTCACAAGTCTGTTGCTGGATATTCCAAAGTTCTACAGGAAATGTGGGTTCAAAAAAGTCAAAACTACCACCCTAGAGACCCTTATAAGGCTAAGATTTATATCATATAAAAATGGGAATACTGCCTCAGTAGAGAAATGAAATCAAAGTATCCAACCATACTATTGGCCAGTTACTTTTTTCGTCCTTCTATGGGAAAATTTCCTTATGGCCAGTTAGTTATGTGATGAAAATATTTGCAGTGAAAATGCTTGGAGATGTCTACACAAACGTGTTTACTGTGGTTACCTGACCACAGTGCTGTGACGTGACTGGACAATCATTTCCTCCTCTTGGAAACATTGTGATAGAAATCTTCACCCATATATGCTCTGGGATCTTGTTTAACTGATGGGTGGTGGAAAATTTCACTCCTGTAGAGCCCTGACCACAGGCTGAGAAATCACACTCTGGGAGGGCTCTGCGCTCACCCCAGGAGTGTGGAAACTGGCATGTGTCCCTACACTCTCCCCATGGTGGGATCTCAGAAGAAAACAACTGACCCTCATTGTCGAATCAGACTTTTTCCTGGTTTCCAACAAGGTTGGCATGTTTTGCGTGTTTATTGCCTCTCTGCATTTAAACTGCTTGTTCATGCTTTTCACCCAGCTTTTTCCAACTAGGATGTGCACTATTTTCTGAATTCATACAGATGCTCTACAGATCAGGGAAAGGAACACATTATTGTATCTGTTACAATTTGATGCTTTCCATTTGACTTTCATTTTTATATATTTGAGTTAACTCTAAATTGTTTAATTTTATTCCTTTAAATATGCTGCTGCTCTTTAAAAAGGCATAAATATAGTCACACTGCATATAGCAGCCATTTAAATTCAGAAGGAAACAGATTTTGAGAACTCTCAGAGTGAAGTGCCAAGGTGACACCTATTATCAAACAATCCACACCATTGCCAAAACACACAAACTCTGCTGTTTTTTTATAAAGATTTGCTGTAATTCTCAGTCTTTTGCAGGGCAAGCGAATGAATATACATAATAATACCCTCTATAGATCTGTGATAATCTTTTGGGTACATATTGAAATGTCTGCAAAGCAGCTAAATGTGTCTCCAGGATTTAAAAATTCCTAATACATTAATCTGGAAACACGGATATCTATTGGGCCAAATAAAGAATACTTAATAAAGTTTTCAGTGGAGAAATTAGGGTCCAATATCTTTTAGAGACCCTAAAATGATGTAGACCATAAATGGTAAACAGCTGAGCATATGGATCTAGAATTTTAAATATCTAAATGCCAGGAAGTCACTCTGTGTGAGCCATTTTGTTTTAATTGAATGGCCTTGTTATAATAAGAGAAATGTGTTCAATTGGTTTAATGCCTAGCATTTTTTTGGTTTAAAAGGCAGATCATTAATGAAGCTTTGACTTAATGATCTATCATGATAGATATGGGGCAAGATGTAAATGCTCATCCACAATGGCTCACGAGTGACATGTAACTAACTATATGATCAGAGTCACTTTGTGCTGGACATTCTGCACACAGCTCACCTGAGTACTATACTTCCCTTGCTGCAGGTGGAAGGCAGCTTTAGAAGCTGACTTCTGCAACTTTGATTCCCCTGACCCAATTAATATGCCAGGAATGGTGGGGTAGAAAGAAAACAATGATCTGAACTGTTAACTTAACCAAGGTGAATGCCACTTATAAACCCACAAAACTGGAATAAATTATACCCAAAGGAATCATTCTCTTTCCCATTATTCCTACCTGGACAATCTAAGATCATATGCTGGAGCCAATTATTTATAAAGCAGGCATTGATTTCATTTTTTTTTCAGTATGAAACAAGGTGGCATAAGAAATGATGGCTCACTACTTTGTTTATATTAATTATACACAGGCACTGAAAGCTGATAGTGTAAGATTGATTGTAATTGAGCCATAAATTTAACACAGAGAAACATCATCCATTTACCTGGACAGCTCTTTGGTGACATATATTTCTAGAGTTGAGATAGGAGGGAGAGGGTCTAAAGATAACAAATGATAAATGTCTCCTACTTATGGCCAAGTGAAGCAATCCCTAGTGTAAACCAGTGATTACTCGGCTAGCAAAGTTATTCTCTGGTGATAGGAATCTTGCAAAGTTTGAACATTTAAAGAACTATTTATCACCCAAAGTTTCTATATTTGGCAAATATACCTGAGGGATTCTAAAGTTTTGGAAAGAAAATGGCTTTTATAGCAACCTCTGTGCAGTATCCCTAATGTCCTCCTTCTCTGTCCAGGTGGGTAAGGTATTTGCAAAGCCAATTCAGGTGCACAGGGAATGTGCACTCAACAGCGGCATTGAGGCAGAAATGTCCTAAGGCCCCTGTGAGCTACAGTAGCCAGAGAAGAATATGAAGGAAGCTCAGGCATGGATGAAGAGGAAGCCACTGGGCCACAGAGACAAATACTTGCAGCCCTGGAACTTGGTTCAGTTTATAACTTTATGTTGGGGCAACAGAACAGAACAAACTCAGCTTTTTATACAGAAAGTTGAGGAGGAAACAGGAAGGAGGAAGGTGGCCACCCATTCTTTTATACTTCCTCCAGCTCCAGGCCAGCAAATCTCCACCCAGACGAGCAATCCTCGCCAGGATGAGGAGGAGACCCAAGAGCAATGATGACCATGTTATGCACTTGGTCTTAGCAAAGGGGTATGAAGGGTAAAATTACGGGGATACTGAGGTGCTTTGGGTTATGAACTGGTCTACAGGGCATGTCCAGGCTGGAGTAGAAACTGACATTGACCTCCATTTAAATTGTTCAGGTGCTGAGAAAATAGAAAGCATTTGGGAGAATAATGGCATGTTGGTGGGCCCCAAGGCAGACAGCATGCTAAATTTATAGTGCTGTGCAAATATGTTGAGATATCCAGATGATCAGGCTGATCTGGATTTGGAAGTAAATTGAGGATCAGCCTTACTATTCAGTTTCAAGTACACTTTGTAGTAGGTTTACAGATTGGCTGTGTGTAAGCAGTATAGGAAAGTAGTGAACTGTATGCACTACGGGGCCTCTCCCAGATCTCGCCAAGGGATCCTTGAGGGGGTGAAGATAGGAAGCATAGTGCTATTTCTAGCTGGAACCCCAAGAAATTGCTTATACCAGGAGACTCCACCCAGAGAGAGGCGCCTGGTGACACAAGGACTGTCATTTTCAAGGGGTTGTATGTGCCTCCTGCCACCCCTGCCACAGTCCAAAGCCTAAATAAAATAAAAAATTGAAATTAATGAAGCAAATGACCTTTACTGTATATCAGATTAGTAACCTAAACATAAAAGAAAACTTTTCAGCGACTCTAAAATACAGTGATTATACAATAATATATTCTAAAGACAAAACACACATGGAGAAATTTCAAACACATTTAGTAATTACAGTTATAGTATTGATGTTATTTTGAAATTCATACATCTGTGAGCAAATATTTAATTGTGCAAGTAATTAAACATGAGCAAACAAGTAAGCAATTATGTTAATATAATTAAGAACAAAGGTTTTTAGTGCAAAAGAGGTATAAATACAAATCAATAACATAAAAACTATCTTAAATTTGAATTAGAAATATTTCCATGGGTTTGATTTATTTTTATTGTTCTTATAAAACAAGGACATATTTTCTAGCTCTGTACACTGTAAAGGCCAAGTAGGTATATGACAATCCAGCAGCATCTAGGAAAACCTGCACACAGATGTGGCCTCTTAGTATCATTTCCCACTAAAAGGAACCACATTCCAGGTCTAAGGAAGGAATATTCAAGATATGCCCAGCACATTTTGTGTGGCCAGAAAGCAAGAGGACTAGCAACAGTCATGGGGATTATGCCAGGGACTCAGGTAGAAGGAGTTCTCAACAATCAAATGAGCTGTTCTGTGCACTAGGAAAAAAGAAAAAGAAAAAAAAAGTTGCAATTGATTAAAACATCAAATCCATAAAAACTCATGCTTCATAATGATCTAAAAACAGAATCATAAATAATTGGCCATTGTTGGAATCTGTAAGGTCTGAGCTCATTATTTTGAAAACTAGTCCATAGAGGAAAAGAATCAAGAATCACAAATTCTACATTGTTTTATACAAACATGTTGAAAGTGTAAAATTCTTCAAAGAAAAGTTCTAATTATTAAATAAAGAAGGAGTGATAGCATTAGAAAAGCACCACTTGGCCAGGCCTAATGAGGCAATGGAGCAAGGCAATGGTCACAGGTAGCTGTGACAGCCACTCAGTGAGAAGTTGAAGGGCAACATTAGGCTGCGTGATTAGGCTGACAACACTTGAACCCACTGCTCAGACCCACATCTGTGAAGGTAGGACAATGAGGTATCATGTAACCTACCCCTGCCCGTGATGCAATTAGAAAGTGTGCTTCCTAATGGCACCTGAGATGTATTCTTGCCAAAAACAAGAAAGTGCTTTATTTTAATCAAGCCTCTAGACCTAATTACTAAGCACAAGTTACAACATGTGGAAGACGCCCTCACCAATGCAGAGTGTAGCCAATTCTATGTTTAAATTACCTGGTTCCCATCAGTGAATATGTGGCCTGAGGAATAGAAAAATGGAAAAGGAACTAATACAAAAAGAAAAAAAGATACAAGAAACGTGCCAACCAACGCCACAAAGGAACCTTTGGAGCTCTAATTCAAGCAGGCAACTCTAAAAAGACATTTCTGAGAAAATTGAAGGTTTGTACAGACAAGATATAAAATAATAATAAGGAATTATTTTAAGTTTTGTTGAGTGTGAAAATGTCTTTATGGTTCTGTCTTAAAATATCATCTGTTAAAGAAGCAGACTGCAGTATTTATAAATAAAGTGATATTATGTCTGAGATCTGCTTTAAAATACTTCAGAGAGGGGGGAAGGTAGAGAAGGCAGGGTCTGTGAGAGGGTTATAAATGAAATGGGGTTGGCAAAATGAATTGTTGAAGTGGGTGATGGGTATGTTCCTTACATTATCCTCTACTTTTGTTAATGTTTGGAAATTTTATTAATATAAAATAAAAATAAGAATAAAGTCCATTGTCAATTCCAAGCCATGCTGCTCTCCCAGCAGTAGAAAAAAACCCTGGAGATTCTGAATCACAAGACTCACCCTTTCTGCTCAGCCTCTTTTTGGCTCCATCCAGGAGCCAGGAAAGTTATTTGGTCATATCTGACTCCGATAACATCATTCAGAAACCATAAACTTAATCCACCGGGGCCTGCAGTGCCTCCGAGCAAGGCAGGTTATCAGCCTTACCCCAGATCTTGGGGAAATTTAAATAATATTTGCACCAATCCCCAAAATGAGTAAGTCATATACAGATTATGTCATCCATGGTCTTATAGTAGTTCTCAATTATCACTGGCATGATAGAGCGAGCACACGGCAGCTGGTTAACGGAAGGCACCACCCCTCATCCCTGGGAAACTCATCTCAGGGTGAGGGATAAAAAGCAATAAAGTTGTCATTGCAATAATGCTTCACCTTGTCAGGCATGGATGCTTTGATGCCTCAATATATTTTGTTTAGTAAATTATCCCCTTGTCTGCTAAGAATAGAAGCCACAGCTGCTTAGGCATGACAAGAAAGTTGCTCTCTCTCTCTCTCTCTCTCTCTCTCTCTCTCTCTCTCTCTTTTTTGCAAAGTGCTTTCTTCCTTCACACATGCATCTAATTCTAGCAGACACTGGCCCAAACCTTTATGAGGTCCTCCAAAGTATCCGTGATTAAATGTACACTAATGCTATAGGACCTGTATGTTCATAATTCATTAAAAAGCATTCTTTTTCCTAATTTTAAGAGAAAATGCAGGCTTTGTGCAGCCATCTCAAGTATGATAGTTAATTTTAGGTGTCAACTTGGAGACTGTTTATGGATTAGATTAACATTTAAATTGGTGAACTTTGGGTAAGGCAGATTGCCTTCCATAATGTGAGTGGGTCTCATTCAGTCGGTTGAAGACCTGAATAGAACAAAAATCCTGCTTCCCTGAGCAAAATGGAATTCTCGACCAGACTGCCTTTGGGCTTCATTGGCCCCTCAACTTTCCTGGGTCTGCACTCTGCCAGCACACACAGATCTTGGACTTCCCAGACACCACAGGTGTGTGCACCAATCTGTTAGACGTAATAAACAAATCTCGTGTATATGTGTATGTATATGTATCCTACTAGTTCTGTTTCTCTGAAGAACCCCCACACATCAGAGAAAGATCCCCTTTCAGATCTTCACTTGCTGTAGAAATATCGGGAAGCCGTGTGCCCTCCTGAGATAAATTCTCCCCGCATTCAGTTGTGTACGAGGGGCTGAGCTCTGAGGCATGACACAAATGACCCTCCACCCACAACACTCTATCTTCACCTCCAGCCCTCCCTTCATTAACTCACATGTATTTGGGTTTGCTTTTTAACAGAAGTGATGTGCTTACCTTTTTTAAGAGACTATTAATCTTCAAATTAGAAATACAAATCTGACCCGAAATTTAACCTCCAGGCTAATTACTAGCTGTGAAACCCTGAGCAGGTTTCTGTGCTCCAATTTCCTCTTCTTCAAAATGAGGGTAATTAAAATTCCTACCTCCGAGATTTACTGTGAAGATGGAAATGAAATTATAGGGTGCCAGGAAGGAATGCAGACTGTGATAAAACAGTCTAACTGAGTTACTAAAGTATGACAAGCTCACTGAAGGGGATGGGGGAGAGGAGCTGACCTGAGTAGCTTTGGAGAGGTCAGAATATGTAAGACCAAAGGCCAAATGATCTGTATATAAGCACTGTCCTCCAGATGATGGAGTTTTCCTCACAGACACAGGTTAACAATTCTGATACTGCTATGCACGTATTCTGGAATTGAACAATTATGTAAATGGATGGCTAATGTTATTTACTGGTAGCAAGAAGAGGAATTTAGAATGATCCATGTGGTAGTGGATTTGAGCTGGAGACAACTTTATATACTCATGTTTAGCTTAATATAGATACAGATGGTTACCTATGGAAATAGCTATATGTATGTGTACACACAGGCATCAGTATACACAGGTCTATTTCTTTCCTCTGACAATTGAGAGAGCTTAGAAGTAATGAGCTCCCAGTAATAGCAGCATGATAGAGCCCAAATTTTGGTTCCTAGTACTATTTTCCAGTAACAGGAACCAGGGCTTGTTTGGACCAATGGTAGATTCTAGGACTGAAGAGAAAATTCCCAAGAAGATCCTGGAGCATCATGTGGTGGCAGAAAGTAAGGACACGTACAAAACCAAGAAGAAAAAGATAATACTCCTTAAGTGTAGACTGCACATAGTGACTTTGTGCCAAAGAGGACAGTATAGAAAGTGGAGAGATAGCAGTAACTCTACAGTGGAGAAACCTGACAGATATACCTCAGCCAGGTGATCAAGGCCAACATCAACTCTGATAAGTCATATTGATAGCATGTACTCTTGAGATGATATGGTGAAAATGACACTCTACCCCTGTGCTCTTCCTCCCAAAGACTCCTAACCCCAGTCTAATCATGAGAAAAACATCAAATTCCAATGGAAGGATAGTCTATCAAACACCAACCAACACACACTCCTGTCAAGTCATCAAAAACAAAGAGAGTCTGAGCAACTATCACACCTGGAGGAGCCTAAAGAGACATGATGAATAAAAGAATCATGGATGCGATCCTAGGACAGAAAAAGGACCTTAGAGAAAAGCTAGCAATATTTAAAAACAAAATCATGGATTTGGGTTAATAATAATGTATGATTGTCAGTTTATTCATTGTAAGAAATGCTTATCATGATGTAAAATTTAATAAGGGGAAAGTGGATATGGGGTATATGAAAGCTTTCTGTGCTATTTTCATGATTTCTCTGTAAATCTAAAACTGTTCTAAAAATGTATTTTATTTTAAAAATAAAGTCATATTTTAAGTTCTTGACACAATGAATTGTTGCTCAATATTATCATTTTCCATCACTACTGTAGCTGAAATTTTGCTGGGGAAAACTAAGTAGATCAAAATAAGACTAGTCTTAAATTCTAGCTCAGGGGGCACCTGGGTGGCTCAGTGGGTTAAGCCTCTGCCTTTGGCTCAGGTCATGATCTCAGGGTCCTGGAATCGAGACCCGCATCGGGCTCTCTGCTCAGTGGGGAGCCTGCTTCCCCCTCTCTCTCTGCCTGCCTCTCTGCCTACTTGTGATCTTTCTCTCTCTCTCTCTCTCTGTCAAATAAATAAATAAAATAAATCTAAAAAACATTTAAAAAAATAAATTCTAGCTCAGTTTTCATAGTGTTGATTAGAGGAGGACTAAGAAGATTCCCCTGTGAACTGTCTCCATTGATTTCAAAGTTAGAGGACCAAATTAAGGGGGGGGGAGAAGATTACCAATAAAACCCAAATTAGTTTACAAAGCATGCAATAAGATAGTGGGATTAAAAAAGCAGTTTCTTCTGGTTATAAAACTTAAATAGAAGTTTTATTATCAAAATTGATAATAAAATGAAGAAATATTTTTCCAGTATTTATATTTATATTTAGTACCAGAAAAAAAGTTTAAAAGTGTCCCTTTCTCCTGCTCAGAATTGAACCACATATTTTTCTAAACACTATAGTATATTAATTTGCAAGGACTGCCCTGACAAAGTAACACAGACTGGGGACCTTAAATGACAGAAATTTATTTCCTCACAGTTCTGGAAGCTAAAAGTCTGAGATCAAGGTGTCAGTGGGATTGGTTTCTTCTGAGGCCTCTCTATTTGGCTTGTAGAAGACCACTGTTTCTCAATGTCTTTGTATGGACTTCCTTCTGTGTGTTTCTATGTCCTGATCTTCTCTTCTTACAAGAACACTGTCATATTGGATCATGGCCCAGGTTCATGACCTCATTTTAATGGAATGACCTCCTTAAAGACCCTGTCTCCAATTACATTCTAAGGTCCTGGGGGTGAGGGCTTCAACGTGTGAATTTTAGGGGGACATGATTCATCCCATCATGTGTGGTATAGAAGAAAGATCATGAATTACTATGAAGATTAAGTGAAGTGATGTCTGTCTCTCCACAGAGAACCTGGCCTAAAGGAAGAATCCAGTAAAGAATGGCTGGTATTTATTTCTTCATGACCTTGTAGACAGGGCTAAAACAATCCTACCAAGTGTTTTTGACCCCTTCTGACTTCCACACACCCGATGTTGGCCCCAGTCTTAGAGTAGGGCAAAGGATAGTTGTGAGTGTATGTGTGTGTGCATGTGTGTGCAGGTGTGTGCACATGTGACTGAATGCTTGTATTTGGGGAAGTTGGAAGTGAAGAGAAAGGGAAGAGGACCATGGTTGAGAGCAGAAATGATGCTGGCTACTCCAAAAACAGAATAGGTATGTGGCTGCCTATACTACTTTAAGACTGAACTCTGGAAACCTCAATTTGCTATGTGCCCCAGCTCACTTTTTCTGAAAAGCCATTTCCTGAGTCAGATGCCCAGGTGTGAGTTTTTCTGAATTTGTCTATTCAAGTATTTCTAATCCCTCAAAACTTTTAAAAGCTAATGATAACACATAATTATAGACTCATTTAACTTTTCACAGCACTTTTATATATATGACCTAATTTTCTTCTCTAAACAACCATATAACGAGAGTCATATAAATAATACTAGCCTATTTTACAAAGGAGAAAGTGGACCTAGGGAAAATTCTACTCACTTAGAACCAAATAATGAGGTCAAAAATTCAGGTCTTCTGAATTTTATCCCAGAAAACCAGATACTGTTTCCTTAAGGTAGTATAATGAGCACTGCTTTAAAATTGAATAATTAGACTCTTGTGTCTTTTGACTGATGCATTTTAACGTTGAATTCCCAATAATTATACCCATACCACTGTTTTATGCTGTTTGAATTTTATTTCCAATGCAAATATAAAAGTATGTGTGCCTGCTATAAAATTTTGCTAGGCATGACTATACTTATGGCCCTGTGATATAACAGATTCAAGTATACAAACTGAGCTTCAGTAGGCTTATTTGCTTGGCTTCTTTCTGTGCCTTCTGGGAAATTTAATATAGTGTGATATCACAAAAGACTTCCAGATTATATAAAATATAACACAGCATAAAGAACTACATAGTTGTGACCATTCGTCTCGTTTCTTAGCAGTACCCCATTACAGATTTATGAAGAGAGAACTTCAGTCTATAAAACCAGGTAGTAGATTCTTTCAAAAGTAATTTACAAAAAATAGTGCATTCTGATTTGAAATATTACAGCTTTAAAAAAATTAATTTCAGATTCCATTTCTGGCCTTGATGAGGCAGTTGCAGGAGACCAGCACTTGCCCTAAGAACAATTAAGAAAAACTGGATAAAATACCAAAAAAGAAAGAAGGAAAAATTATTTGAAAGTATTGATGACTAACTGAAATAATAAAGGGGTTAAGTGGCCAAGTCCCTGTGAGAGGGGGATCTCAAAAAAGTGAGCTGAAGTTCTGCAGCTGCTCTTGTCTTCTCTGGGTGGTATTTCTAATTCTTAGTAGGAGTTGGGAGGCTAAGCGTGCAGTAAAGGGCTGGGCACATGGCACTACTAGGAGGAAAAGAAACCAGTGGAACTTCTAGTAAATTCATGATGCAGGAGAGTTGCAAATTTGAGATTTGAAAATTTGATGTTGCCAAGCCAAGCAAAACTTGGGGATCCAAACCCAACTGATAAAGGAGGTACTGGGAATGACCCTACACTTAGGTCATGTTCCTTGAGACATGTGCTGAAATCTGGAATTGCAAAGATCAAGAGGTTTTTAAAAATAGGCTGATGAGTAGAATGAAATTTTTTCCTATTTCAGTGGACTATTCAAAGGATCCCAGCAAAGAAAAGAGGTCCTAGTAGACACCTCAGGAACACAAATGAAACCTCTGAACAGGGGACAGATGAATTAGAGGTAGATGTGTCTTCACAAAGCTATAACCCAGTTCCAGTCAGATTAGTTCCTGTTTAGAATAAGATCATCTATCCCTAATCTACCTGCCTTCCAGATAAAATAAAGGATCCCCTCTGGAGTGAAATAACATCATCAGACCCTTTGCAACTAATAAACTTACAAAATGTCCAACATTTAAAACAAAATGTTTAAGAATGCCAAGGAGCATGATCAGGAGAAAGAAAAAGAGGTTAAAAAAAACCTGACTCATACATAGTTCTAATAACATTACTAATTTTAAAAAGTGTTAGACTCTTGGGAAACAATGGAAAGAATACCTATGTCTACATAGAAGTGTAGAACAGAAGCTTCACTGAGGAGATGACATTCGAGCAGAATCTTTCAGAAAGAATGGTGAAGGCTCATAAAGACACCAGAACATTTGACACCCACAGTCCAGAACAGTCCCAGGTCAGGGTCAGTGGTACCTGGGTGTAGGCTTTAAGGCTGGTGGGGGGTACTGGGGCCTTTGTGAAGACTCCTTAAGATGAGACTAGGAACTGAAGAACTCCTGTCCTTCAGGAAACATGGAGCCCAGAGAGGTTGTTCTGACTGTTGTAACATGGTCAGATAGTTTTAGGCAGGTGGTACATGGAGTTTGAGCAAGGACAGGGATTTTAGTGACAGATATGGCTTTAGGAGCATGCTTTGGATGTGCAGGAGATACAGTCAGCTGAATTACTCAGTGGCCCTTGAGATACAGAGGTGGGGCAATTTTAGAAGGTGACATAATCAGAACTTGGAAACTGTTGGGATGAGTGGAGGATTGATAAGGCATGATTGTGAAGCTTTATCTTGGAAATATGGATGGGTATGGTTCGCACAAGTCAAATTAGTGAGCATACAATGGGAATAAGCATGGGGAAAGTGTATAAAAAGATAAAATAAATTGACAGGGGACAGGATGACCTGCCATGACTATAGATCATTCAAATAAATATTTCTATTCCCCTCCTACACAGTTAGAAATATAAGTCTGTGCTTCCAGGGAGAGATCTGGGGACATGGATCTAGAGTTGTTAGCATGTAGGAGGGATTGGAAGCCAGGGTAATAGGTGTATTCATACAGGGAGAGTCAAAAGACTGGGGAATGCTAAGGTTTAAGGGCCAGAGAAAGCAAGTGAGAGTTTTATTGTTTATTTTCTGCTAGTATCTGTATTGTTATGTCGGATCCTTACCTTCTCATGAAGCAGCAGTCAACATCCCCTGCCTGTTTTCTTGTGTGCTCCATCCCAGCTGTTCACTACTGCTTACCCCCCAAACTCCCACTTGTCACTTCAGGTGACCACAACTGACCTAATTGCCTTGGTGACCAAAAGACACAAAAACATGGAAAGACCCAGGGAATGAAAGCACTACAGAGGCAAAAGGTGAGGTCATTGTTCTGCTTTTCCAGTTAGCAGGAGGAAGCATTGCCTGGTAAAGGACTTGCATCTGGATATGGACTTAATTTTAGCACTTACTCTTTGATGAGGTTTTGATGGCTTAAACTCTCTAAGCCTTGCTTTCATTGGGTTGGTTCATTTACTCAGCAAAAATGTATCAGACACCATGCATGAGCTAGGCAGTCAGCTTGGCATGAGGTGTACATGCTAACAAAACCAACAAGAATCCTTGCTCGGTGCAACTTATATTTATGGTTCCCAGCTCACAGGGCTGTTGTAAGGATAATGTGAAATAAGGCAAGGAAACTGTTAAATGACAAGTAAACACTCATTAAATAGTGGCTCACTGTATTATGTGCAAAAGATTAACCAAAGTTAAATTCTGACTCTCTATTTCCTGAACATTAGAGCAAGAAAACTTGAGCAAGACTTCAAAAAAACAGAGATATTATAATCAGCTGCAATGTTTTTACTCATAAACTAATGACATTAATAGCTATGTTGTCAATTATAAATTTCCAATATTAAAAATGAAGCATTACCATTTAAGTATTCTCACTGGCCTTATTCATTCTTTTTTTTTTTAATTCTTTGCCCCAGGGGTACAGGTCTGTGAATCATCCAGCTTACATCTTTCACAGCATTCACCAAAGCACAAACCCTCCCCAATGTCCATAACCCATCCACCCTATTCCTACCCTCCCACCCCCAGTAACCCTCAGTTTGTTTTCTGAGATTAGGAGTCTCTTATGGTTTGTCTCCTTCCCCATCCCAACTGGTTTCATTATTTTTCCCTCCCTACCCCCATGACCCCCCACCCTGACTCTCAAGTTCCTCATATCAAAGAAATCATATGATAATTATCTTTCTCTGATTGACTTATTTAGCTCAGCCTTATTCATTCTAAGAAAAGAGTGAATCTCAGCTTAAATTGATGAAGTAAATTATTAGAGCTTTAATACGCAAGTGATTTATTTTAATGGATTCTTTACCAATAATAAATTATATTTTGTCATAGCATATTGAAAGAACTGAGACTGGCTGAGGGGTCCACAGATGAGCATCAGGCATCCGGGAATGCTCAGCAAGCAGGCACCAGAGCAATGTGGGAAGACACCAGCTGTGTGCTCCCTTGGGATGACAGCATCATCAAAGATTCCAAGAGAGGCCCCAGGAAAAAAATTTTAAAAAACTCCCAAACTAAGTTATCTTTCCAACTTCTGGAAAAGGGAATAAATGTAACAAATATAGGATAGGTTGTGACACAACTAATTGAACTTTTCTTCAATGATTTTGGAAATATAAAAAGAGTACTATGGCAGAAACCTAGAAATCAAAAGGCAAGTGGTTGTCAGTAAGTGTTAGTGTGCTGTCTGCATTGTTCAGAGCCCCAGATCTGGCACCCCAAGTATTTTGGTCTCTTGTTCTGCCCCTTGGGTGGGACTTAGGCAGTCTGCAAGCAAGAGCTTTTTTTTCTACTTGGCAGTGACTTTTCTAATTATGAAATTTAATGTAATATTTTATTCATCAATTTCCTGTGCCTCTCATTAAGTGATTTATTTCTCTAAGGCCTGATCACTCATGGTTAAATTGTCAAAGAGTTCTGTATGTATGCACAATGAGGACACACCCAGACCATTTGTTGTTCACCAAAAGAATATGAGAAAATGGTTATACTGAATCTTCTTATTACTTGGTAAGTCACTAAAGTTTGACATGGTCTAAAGGAAATTCAGGGGCCTTTGTGTTGTTATGGTAAAGCAGCAATTTGCTGTGTTCTGTGTTGTATCTAATAGCCTGTGATAAAGGAAATTCACTAGCTTCTTTTTTTTTTTGAAACTTCTAACTAATAAATAAAATGAAATAAAATAAAATAATAAAACAAAACAATAAATCCCTGCTTTGGTATGGCTATTCATACAAAAATACCAAATCAGTGGTTATTACAGTACAGAATAAATGGCTTTGTCTTATTCCTTTGGCTTACAAATCATCAATTTATCCATCAAACCCTTTCAGCTAAAACAGAGATGAATTGTTTCATTTAGGACAGGTGAATACATACATACATACATATATACACAGTGGATGGCACATAATAAGTGCAAAAGAAGCATTTACTGATTTCCTATTCTATGCCAAGAACTGTTCTAGGTACCAGGGTCCAGAGGTAACTCAAAGTCCCTTTTCCCCTAGTGCTTCTGTTCTGACAAGCTCATATTGGTAAGTTGTTTCATTCAATCCTTGCCATTCCCCACTAGATATCACTCAGAATTTCTGTTCATCTCCAAACTCCATGCCCTCTCTTCCTTGCCTGGTTATTTTTCAGACTAATTGCTTCATAAGTGTTAGGCAAAATCAAATTTGAACTAAGCATTTTCATAAGAAAACATTGTCAAGAGTGGTATCATCAAGGTGGCAACATAAGTCATTTCTAACTTCAGTCCTCCTCACAAAACCAATTGGCAAATTTCCATAGACAAGGGAACACCATGGAAATCTCAGAATGAGGGAATGAGGCTGAAGCACTGCCATGGATCACAGACACTGAGGACCACACTAGAAGGTTAAGAGGAACAGCTTCTCCATGCCTTCTTTGTTCATCCCCCAGATTGGCACACCCATCAAAAGGGCCCCCTGGTGCCTAATGTTTCTCCAGTAGGAAAAAGAGAGGGCAAGGTGGACATCCAGCTCTCCCAGCATTGTGGGTTGCTTGCAGGAGGCCCATTCAGGTCTCACCCCACAGGGATTGCTGGGAAATCTGAAGGCCTTGACCAGTGAAGATCAGGCCAGAAGGGAGGAGAGCAGACCTTATAGCAACTGGCACTAGGATCTTGACAGATAAAGTTCATCCTTGCAACAACACCCAAGTAGAAATCCAAGCCATTCACTCTGCCTACCTGCAGAGCCAAACCAGTGGTTCCATCTGGCCAGGGACCTGGTATAAACTCTCTCTGATTTGGGACCCCAAACAATGAGGCTTGCTGGCTTTTCAGCCTATTTTGCTGCACTTTCTTGGGCAGGGAATTTAATTTATCACACCATCTGCTGCTTATTGCAGCCCCCAGCCCTGCCCAAACAGAAAACCTGTCCAGAGCAACTGGCAGTTGTGTAGCCCAGTAGCTCAGCCTGGCTACAGAGCCAAACCACAAAAGGAAAATAGCACATCACATACAAGGGAACACCCATAAGACTACAGGCAGATATTTCAACAGAAACTTTGTAGGCCAAGAGAGAATGGGATGATATATTCAAAACACTAAAAGAAAAATCTGTCAACCAGAATACTATACCCAGAAAAGCTATCTTTTATAAATAAGGGAGAGCTAAAGAGTTTCATGAACAAACAAAAGGTGAAGGAGTTTAAAACCACTAGACTTGCCTTAAAAAAATGTTAAGGGGAGTTCTTCAAGTGTAAATAAAAGGATGCTAGTTAATTTCATGAAATATATGAATGTAATGTAAATCTTGCTGGTAATGATAAATATATAGTCAAAGTCAAATTCTCTAATATTGTAATGATGGTGTATGATTCATTTACAATTCTAGTTTAAAAGTTAAAACAAACATATTAAAAATAACCATAAAAATAATAATAATAGTATTTTGAATGTACAATATAAAAAAAGTGTAAATTAAAATATGTAACATCAAAAATCAAAAGTTTGAGGGGATAAGAACTAAAAGTATAAAGTTTTTGAATGCTATCAAAGTTATGATGTTATAAACTTAAAATAAGATGCTATAAATACAAGATATGTTATGTAAACACAAAGGAAAAAGCATTCCACTACAAAAAAATCATCAAATCACAAAAGAGAGAGCAAGATAAGAAGCAAGGAATAGAGGATCTGCAAATCAGTAAGAATACAATTAACAAAATAGTAATAGCTTATTAATATTTACTTTAAACATATATGGATTAATACCTTCCATCACAACACATAGAATGGCTGAATGGATAGAAATCAAGATCCAATGATATGCTGCCTATAAGAGAATCACTGTAGCTTCATAGGCGCACATAAACTGAAAGTAAAGGGATAGAAAATACATTTTAAGCCAATGGTAAACAAAAGGAAGAAGGATAGCTGTATCTTTTTTTCCAGATAAAATAGACTTAAGCTAAAAATGGTCAAAAAAGACTATTATATAATGATAAAAGGATCAATCCATCAAGAAGATAACAACAATTAGGAGCACAGGTGACTCAGTTGGTTAAGCATCAGCTTTCAGTTCATGCCATGTTCTCCAGGTCCTGGGATCAAGCCCCACATTGGGCTTCCTGCTCAAAAGAGAGTCTGCTTCTTTATCCCTCTGCCCCTCCCCACCACCCGTTCTCTCTCTCTCAAATAAATAAATAAATAAATAAAATATTTTTTAAAAAGATACAACAATTGTGAATATTTATGCACCCAACATATTGGAGCACCTACATATATAAAGAAGAAATCAATAGAACTAAAAGAATAAAAAAACACCAGTGCAATAATAACTGTAACCCACTATCAACAATGTACAATCATCCAAACAGAGAGTCAATAAGGAAGCAGTGTATTCGAACAAAGCTATAGACCAAATGGACCTAATATACATATAAAAAATGATCCATCCTACAATAGTATTATACACATGGAACACTCTTCAGGTAAAGCACATGATAGGCCACAAAGTAAGTCTTAGCAAATTTTAGAAGACTAAATTTGCATTAGGTGTCTTTTCTGACCACAATGGTCTGAAACTAGAAATCAATAATAGTAGAAAAACTAGAAAATTCACAATATATGAAAATTAAACAATGAATTCCTGAACAACCAGTGGATCAATAAAAAAATCAAAAGGAAATAAAAATGTATCTTGATGTGGTATATATATACAATGGAATACTATGCAGCTATCAAAAGAAACGAAATCTTGCCATTCGCAACGACATGGATGGAACTGGAGGGTATTATGCTGAGCGAAATAAGTCAATCAGAGAAAGACAATTATCATATGATCTCTCTGATATGAGGAACTTGAGGGGCAGGGTGGGGGGTTGTGGGGGGTAGGGAGGGAAAAATAATGAAACAAGATGGGATGGGGAAGGAGACAAACCATAAGAGACTTCTAATCTCATAAAACAAACTGAGGGTTACTGGGGGGTGGGAGGGTAGGGATAGGGTGGATGGGTTATGGACATTGGGGAGGGTTTGTGCTTTGGTGAATGCTGTGAAAGATGTAAGCCTGATGATTCACAGACCTGTACCCCTTGGGCAAATAATAAAAATAAAATTAAAAAAAAAATGTATCTTGAGACAAACAAAAGGGAAACGAAACATGCTAAAACTTATGAGAAGCAGCAAAAGCAGTTCCAAGGGGGAAGTTTATAATAATNCTTGAGACAAACAAAAGGGAAACGAAACATGCTAAAACTTATGAGAAGCAGCAAAAGCAGTTCCAAGGGGGAAGTTTATAATAATAAATACCAACATTAAGAAACAAAAAAGATCTCAAATAAATAAACTTTCTTTACATCTCAAGGAACAAAGAAAAGGAAGAATAAAGTAAGCCCTAAGTTAATGGAGGGAAGGTAATATTCAAGATTAGAGCAGAAATATATATTTAAAAAACCAGGGAATAGGAAAAAAGTAGAAAAGATAAATCCTAAGGAATCCACCAAAAGCAGTGTTATATACAATCGATTAAGTGAAGCATCAAAATCAAATTAACACATAAATTAGTATCATCAAATTAACATATAAAAATTAGTTGTGTTTCTATACATTAAGAGCAAATTAACTAAAAAAGAAAACTATCTCATTACAATAGCATCGATAACAAGAAAATACTTAGAAGTCAGTCTAACGTAGGAAGTGAAAGATCGCTACATTGAAAACTGTAAGATATTGATGAAAGAAATTGAAGAACACAAATAAATGGAAAGATATTAGACATTCATGGGTTGAAAGAATTAATACCATCAAAATACCCATACCACCCAAAGCCATCTATAAATTTAATGCAATCCCTATCAAGATTCCAATGGCATTTTTTACAGAAATTAAAAAAAAACTATAATAAAATTCACTTAGAACCATGAAAGACCCTGAATAGCCAAAGTAATCCTCATAAAGAAGAACCAAGTGGGATGCATCAGACTTCCTGATTTCTCACTGTTTTAAAAATCTATGGTAATCAAAACAGTATGGTATTAACATAAAAGCAGATACATAGATTAATGGAACAAAATCAATGGACCCATGCATGTATGGTCCATTAATATTTGACAAGGAAGCCAAGAACACTCAATGGAGAAAAGACAGTCCTCAGTAAATGGCACTGAGAAAATTGGACATTCACACTCAAAAGAAGTCCCTGTCTCACATCACTTACAAAATTAACTCCAAATGGATTAAAGACTAAATGTAAGACCTGAATCCATGAAACTTCTAGAAAACATAGAAGAAAAACTGCTTGACATGGGTCTTGGCAATGATTTCTTTCAAGAACACAAGCAACAAAATCCTGTGCGTGGACAGGCAATCTAGGCACTAGCACATCACAGTAACCACTGTGTACAGGAGATCACTGAAGAGCAAGAAGTTCTCTCTCTAGATTAGACCCATCAGTGGTAGCAGAACCCATGATAAGATTACTACACCATCAGTGGTCTTTTTTGGCTCGGACGTTCTGACAGCCTCATCAAAGTGAAGAGCAAAACCAAAGCTTATCATCATGGAGCGGCTGTCAGGAGATTTGGAGCCCTCTGGGCCCTGCTTGCCTTGGTGATTACCATTCTTGGAAACATCCAGAAAGTGCAGCCTTCTCTAAAAAGAACTTTGGACCCAAAGCACAACAGAATTGTGGCTTCATTTGTAAATCTGTACCATGACTAAGAAATACTGAAGACTCTTTATTAAAAACCCATAGCAAACAGGAGCTCAACAAACCATTTATTAATTTTTCTGGTAAGATTTGACATATTACAGAACAAATGGGATTAAATAAGAATTTTTCTTGCAATCCAATTGAATTGATTTCCAAGTAGAGCAAATTGTTTTTGAAACCAAGAATTCAGACTGAGGTGGATGTACTTCCTATATGTTTGGCTGAGTCTCTCACTCAGTGAGAGACTGAGTCTCTCAGTTTGAAGGATAAATAAGGAGAAATACATGGGGCTGTGAAGATGTTTGTGACAGGTAGATATTACAGTGCCCCAGGGACAAGGGAGGGTGAGCAGGGCCAGTGAGTAAACACCGACCAGAATAGAAAGCAGTGCTTCAGCAAAAATGATTTTTTTATCTGGCTCACCTGCAGAAACAGATAAATGCCAAGAAAAATAGTTCATGTGAGAATCTGATGCCCATGACTTGTCCTGAGTTTAACAGTCATTTGGCTTTATGTCCTACACCTTCCACAGTCACACACTCATGCATAATTACTCCACAGAAAGAAGAGGAGCAGTGGTAACCCTGGGGCATTACAAGATCCTGAACTGTCACACAATCCATTCACGGTCACTAGATCATACTTACTCTAAGCACACTAATGTTTTTTATAATGATTACCACACTATATAAGGAAATGAAAAGATGAAATAGAAGTAAAAGAAACAAAAAAGGATCCTGTTTACCAAAGTATTCAAAAATGAGACCAATCTATACTCTGAGAATTCCACTTGATTAAGATTTTAATCCATGGGAAAGTACACATCAGGGCAATTTAGAACTTTGCCCACTAACTGCCTTTTAAAATATTCATGTGGGGTTTAGATTACATTATAAAGATGTGTCGGTATTCATTCAGTTCTGTCATCCTATAACTACTTCTGGATTCTATAACTATTTCTAAATATTGTTCCATGCCATTAAAATAACAATTTTTAATTAGTAGTGGGAAAAAGCTGCCAATTTTTATTTTTTCCCTTTTTAAAAATTGCACTTGTGTAGAAAGGGGGAAAAAAAGAGAATTCTTAATGATCCTTACTTTGTTTGGTTACTCACTGAGTTATTTTTGGTCGCTCATTTTAAGAAGATGCATAATGTATTTGTCTGGCTCTAGGAGTGTGTTCTTTGAATTACAGAGAAGGAAGAAAGGAGCAAATTATCATCACTTTACATTCACCCAGGTAATGATGGCACACAATGGGGACCCATTGACTGCAACTCTTAGTCCCTTAACCACAAGTTTGAGCTTTCCCCTTCTCTCCTTGTAATTTGAAGGGTAGCACATCTGGGGAAATGCATTTTACTCCAAGGTGCTAGGCAAATATGTACCAGTCTTATATGTTAACGGCACACCATCACAAAATGTTATTTGGAAACTCCATGTTTTCAGCATTGTCAACTGGGCAGTGTTGTGTGAAGGTGGAGATGGGTCTTAGTAAAGGTAGTGAGTGGCAAAACCATGGAAATAACCCCTCAAGCCTCACCCTATCTCTGGTTGGCTCCCAGAGCAAATTTCACCATCTTGGAGCCCATGGCACTTCTCTGTACCTGGCCAATTTGCTGCTTCACCACTGGCACTGTTTTCCCACCAGTTAACTAATCTGCATCATGCCAACCACTCGCCATCCCCCTTGACACTTTGAACATATGTTTCAATAAGTAATAGTATTTCTTCTTTTTGATGTTCTAATTTCTTCAAATTTGGCCAATGGAACTCTCTTCATCATGGCTCCTGTGTTTTTTGAAACATTCATTTTAGTCTTGGAGCTCTTCTTGCTTTCTGGTATATTGAGATATTCCAAGTTCATATTATACTTTTTCTTCTCCAGATTAAGATTCAGCCATTTCTTTAAGGATTTCTGGTCCTTTGGGTAGAGAAAGGAATTTAGAAACCAACATATGGGTAAAAGTTGTGGCCAATGATATCAGGGCACAATTTCAGGTCTTTTCAGTATGTGGTTCTGGGGTATCACAGACACACCCACACATGAACTCACATATATACATACACATACACATGAACATTTTCTTTATATTCTCACTGCACTTGACAGTTCAAGGGTGGTGACAATCAGCAATAGGGAGATACTGATTCAACAAATATTTATTGAGCACCTACCAAGAATAAGTATCATTAATAGAGACCTATTAATAGAGACCATTAATGAAAACAGCAAAGTCCTTGCCCTCATAAAACTATGTTTTAGTATGGGAGAGAGGTGATAAACTAACAAATGTATAACGTAATATCAGATAATTATAAGTGCTATGAAAAAAATAATTAAATGTGTAAGGGGAATACAAAGCACAGGTTTGCCAAAAGAAGAAACTGCATTTTAGATAAAGCAGCCAGAGAAGTTAAATTTGAGGAGAGACTTGCATTAAAGGTAATAGGCAGCCATGAAATGATCAAAACTGAAAAATGAAAAATGATATTTTCAGGCAGCAAAAGCAGCAAGAGAAAAGACCCAGAGTTGGAAATAAGCTTGAAACTTTCAACTACTGGTGAAAAAGACCAATTGGAATAAGGGGGAATTGGACAAAAATGAGGTTGGAAAAGTAGGCAGGACTAAATCATTGAAGGATACTTTAAAGCATTATAAAGATTTTGACATTGTGTCCCAGTGTGAAAGAAGTTATCGGGTGATTTTTCACAAAAAAAGTTTTAAAATTTTTAACCTGGTTGTTAATGGGAGAAGACACTGTAGTCAAAACAGGAAATCAGCCATATTGCTAAAGTAATCCACACAAAGGACATCAGTAGTTTCGAGGGGAAGTGACTGGATTCAAGATGTATTTGGAAGGTGGAGTTGTCAGAATTTGCTAATAGATTTGATGAAGGTATGAAAGAAAGGCATTAGGAAAAATTCTTAGGTTTTTGGTAGCATTCACTGAAAAGAGGAATCCTGAGAAAGGAATGATTAGTGGAGTAGATCAAGAGTTTGGGTTTGGAACGTGCAGAATTTGAGATGCCTAGTCGATTTCCAAGTGGGAAATGCAGAGTAGACAGCCGAATGTGTGAGTCTGTTGCTCAGGGCAGAAGTTGGAGATGGGGATGTGAATTTGGGAGCCCTGAGACTAGGGATGACTTTCTTTCCAAGTTTTTATGTTAATTCCAGTTAGTTAACATATAGTGTAATATTAGCTCCAGGAGTAGAATTTAGTGATTCATCACTTACATATAACACCCAGTACTCATCACAAGTGCCCTGCTTAATACCCACCACCATTTAACCCATCCTGCTGCTCACCTCCGCTCTAGCAACCCTCAGTTTGTTCTCTATAGTTAAGAGTCTGTTTTGTGGTTTGTCTTTCTCTTTTTTCTTCATGTTCATCTGTTTCATTTCTTAAATTCCACATATAAGTGTAATCATGTGGTATTTCTCTGACTTGTTTTACTTAGCATAATACACTCTGGCTCCATCCACATTGTTGCAAATAGCAAGATTTCATCCTTTTTTGACTGTGTAATATTCTGTTGTATATATATCACATGAGTAATATTCCATTGTATATGCCAATGTAATATTCCATTCATCAGTCAATGGACACTTGGACTATTTTTATAATTTGGCTCTTGTTGATAATGCTGCCATAAACACTGGGGTGAATGTATCTTTACAAATCAGTATTTTTGTATCCTTTTGGTAAATACCAGTAGTACAATTGGTGGATCATAGGGTAGTTCTATTTTTAACTCTTTGAGGAACTTCCATTCTTTTTTCCAGACTGACTGCTTCAGTTTGCATTCCCACCAACAATATAAGAAGGTTCCCCTTTCTCTGCATCCTCACCAACATCTGTTGCTTCTGAGTTCTTAATTTTAGCCATTCAAACAGATGTGAGATGACATTATAAATATGGGACTGGGCAGTGAGGACAAACTCAAGAACTGAGCTTGGAGGCACTCTACCATTTTGAGTTTAGAGCAAAGAAGAGAATCCACTAAAAGAGATGCAGGGGAGCAACCAATGAGTTGGGAGGGAAATTAAGAAGGTATGGTGTTCTAGAAGCCAAGAGAGAAAGGGTTTAATTAGGGATTGGTCCCACTTGTCAAATGTCTGATAGGTCGAGTAAGATGAGGGCTGGGTGGTAACCTCTGGATGAGGCAGACTGTAAATTACTGGTGACACTGGTATGGAAAATGTTAGTGGAGTGGTGGGCACAAACACTTGGGTAGTAGATATCCAAGGAGAAGGCAGAGAAACTGGTTGATGTAGAATAAAACAACCCAGACAGCTTCTGCTATAAAGGGAAACAGAAACAAACAGAAACGATCAAATAAGAAGGAACAAACTTGAAGAGATGAGTACAGTGGGCTATGCCTCCTGCCATCATCAATAACTGGCACAACTCCAATTAGGGTATGTACTAGGTTGCCAGATGGTTTTAACAAAAATACCTGGCACATAGTATAAAGGCTTATTATGTGCCAGCTTTACTTAATAAACAAACTGTCATAACAGCAAATGGTGAAAGTCAACAGACTGAGCAATAACATTAATGTTCAAGTTATGTTAAAATATAACAATAAAAACTTTCCTGATTTGAAAATGTCAAGCATCAACTGTGAAATATTTTTAAACTTTTTCCTCGGTAACAAGCTCAAATACCAGGCAATCTAGTTCAAAACTGGACAAAATGCAGCCTTGACAGTAATTGCTTTCACCATGATTTTCGGTGTACTAATCTATGCAATTTGGAAGTGAATATTCAGTTGCTTGAGATGGTGTATGTTTCATCTGAAAATATGTTTCATATCTCCAGAACTGCCTATCATTTAAAATTCTACTAAGGGTAGACTAGGACAAATGATCCTAAAATTTATGTGGAACCACAAAAGATTCTGAGTAGCCAAAGGAATGTTGAGAAAGAGGAGCAAAGCTGGAGGCGTCACAATCCCAGATTTCAAGATACATCACGAAGCTATAATAATTAAAGTACTATGGTCCTGGCACAAATATAGATACATAGATCAATAGAAGAGAATAGAGAACCCCAAAATAAATCCATACTTGTATGATCAATTAATCTGCAACAAAGGAGGCAAGGTTATATAATGGCGAAAAGATAGTCTCTTCAATAAATTGTTCTGGGAAAACTGGACAGCTACTTGCAAAAAATGAAACTAGACTACTTTGTTACAACATATACAAAAATTACTCAAGGTGAATTAAAGACCTAAATGTCAGACCTGAAATCATAAAACTCCAAGAATAAAATATAAGCAGTAAACTCTTAGATATCAGCCTTAGCAACATTTTCCTAGATATGCCTCATCAGGGAAGGGAAACAAAAGCAAAAATAAACTGTTAAGACTACACCAAAATAAAAAGATTTTTCACAGTGATAGAAACCATTAACAAGACAAAAAGGTAGTCTACTGATTGGGAGAAGATATTTGCAAGTGATATATCTGATAATAGGTTAATAACCAAAAAATACAAAGAACTTATTCAACACAACACACACCAAAAACAAATAATCTGATTAAAAATGGGCAAAGGACCCAAATGGATATTTTTCCAAAGAAAGCATACAGGTGGCCAAGAGGTACATGAAAAGATACTCAGCATCACTCATCATCAAATCAAATCAAAACCACAATGAAATGTCACTTCACACTTGTCAGAATGACTAGAATCAAAAAGACAAGAAATTACAAGTTTGGTGAAGATATAGAGAAAAAAGGGAAAGCTCATACATTGCTGGTGGAAATGTAAATTGATAAAGACACTATGGAAAACAGTATGAAGGGTCCTCAAAAAATTGAAAATAGATCTCTGTATGATCCAGCAATTCCACAACTGGGAATTTACAAAAATCTACAAAACACCCCCTCAAAAATGAAACCAATAATTGAAAAGATATAGTTGCCCTATGTTTATTAAAGCATTACTTACCATAGCCAAGATATGGAAGCAACAGTGTCCATTGATAGATGAATGGATAAAAAAGATGTCTCATATATATATATATAATATGCATGTATATGTATATATATATTATACATATATATATACATATATATGTTGCCTTGTATATATATAATATACATATATATGTATATTATATATATGTGTGTGTGTGTACATATATATACAGTGTCTTATATGAATGGATAAAGAAAATGTCATATCATATATATGATAGATGAATGGGTAAAGAAGATGTCATATCCATGTTTCCTATCTTTTCCACCTGTTCCCTCCCTTTGCTCATTTGGGGTGTTGGGTAACAGCTCTTCGATTTTGCCAGCTCCAGGGTATTGTATTACTCTTATTTTACTGTACTCTGACCATTTTTTGGTAAATAATCTTTGATTAAATCCTTCATTAAATTAAAAAAATCCTTTATTAAATTCTTCTAAAATTATCCAGTTAGAGTTAGCCATATCTTTTTTGTTTGTTTTGTTTGTTCATTTTTGCCTGGATCCTGACTGACATTAATTAGGGCATGAAACTCAATATCGAAATTCATCTCTTTGGAAATTTGTGGGTTTTATAAAGTTTATTTCCTTAATCTTAATTATTGTATAGAGGCCAAGAGAATAATAAAAAAAAGTCCAGGAAATAATAAGAAAAATAACAACTAACATGTCAGACACTTTGCAAAGGACTTTGCACTCTGTTTCATTTAAACCTCACCAAAATCCTTTGAAGTATATACTACTATCATTCCTGTTTCACACATGAAGTAACTGAGTCTGAGAGAGTTTATGTAGGTGGCAGGTGGAAAGATCCAGATTAGCATGCTGCACTTGGTATCTCTAGCAACTCAGACACAGAGTGAGGACCTGGAAAGAAGGTAAAGGGACAACTGAAAGTGAAAGATGGAGCTAGAGACCAGCAAAGCCAGGCAGAAAAGCTTTTGGGAATAGAAAGACAAGAACAGTGAGTCAGAAGAGCATAATCAGTGAAAAGAAGTAAAACTGCATGGTTAGAAGATAGTAGTGAGGGAAACACACTGAGAAAAGGAGGCATGACTCAGGAGAGTGAGGGAGATTAGGGAAATTCCGGAAATGGCCTCGTCATGAAAACTGGCCTTGTGGTTCTTACTTCCTCTTACACAAAACCAAAGAAGCCAAAAAGGAAGGAAGGAGGAGAGAGGGAGAAGGAAAGACAAATGATCGACCAGGACCATTTTTGTGATTAAAACTGTTGATGTTTGACTTTTATTATTATTATCTAGTCAAACACAGCATGAGCACCTAGCCATAGTGGAATTTTATTTTTTTAATTTTTAATTAATTAATTTTTATTGAAGTGTAGTTGACACACCATGTTACATCAATCTCAAACATATAACATCATAACTCAACAACTCTATATGTGGCACTACACTCACCATGAGTGTACCTACCATCTGTCACCACACAATGCTGTTATGATGCCATTGACTAAGTCCCTGTGCTGTGCCTTTCATCCCTGTGATTTTATCCTTGAACAGTTTTCCTTACTGGCCAAACCCAACATAGGGGCCAGCTTCCTGGGACACCAGCAGATGAGGAAGGGCGGGAGACAGTCTAGCAAGCAGGAGTCCTGATTTGGTGGTGATTTTTTTTACAAGAAGCTAGGGCTGTTAATTAGTGTATATCTACCAATGGTCATGCTATACGAGCTCAATTATGATTTATACTATTTCTAGGTGCAATGAAATGGATTGATGAAAAGTTTAGTCTAGATTTTTGTTTTGCCATTTTAGTGATAATCTCCATCTATAAATCTGAACTAGTTCCTTTGCCATGAATTATTCTAGTCACTGTCTACAAATTCATAACCACATTTGTGACATAAGACTACAGCTGCAATTGCCATTCTATTTACATATTTATTATAATGACTATGCGATAAGTGTGCCGTAATTAGATGATGATATTGTAACTGACAACCCGTACCACTTAATTCATAAACAAGATTAGCAACAAAATACGTGTATTTACTTTCAAGTTCATACCTATATACTCTGCCAACTTGTTTTAATTAGCTCCTTCTGATACACCTCGGGCCTTTGACTATTATTTGTAATTCAGACAATTGCTGTTTGAGGGATAAATCTGTGGGTTTAATGCATATATTTATCTGTCAAGATTTAAATTCTCAATGGTACATGGAGCCACTCAGAAAGAGATATTTATCTCTCTCAAGAAAAACCACGTTTTTTCCTTTCTGATACTTAAGTTACATAATTTGTCACATTTCTTACTTACCTTGGTTGAAAGAAAGCTGAAGGCCCAAAGTTTTTTGTTCATAAAAAGCTACTGCTTAAAAACTATAATTGACACACTTCGTTTTCTTCATTATTTTGTTTCATTTGCTCACATTATGTTCCAATTTTAACGTTCCTATTTTATATTGTTTTAAGCAAACCTGAAGTTTTGAGGGGTTTGGTAATATGTCATGTACAAAATGATTTTTTAACATCTGGAAATGCCATAGCAATCATGTTTTTGTAAGCTGTGTGGATTATTTCCTGATAGACACCAGTCTCCAAATTGCAGAGCTCATTTCTTCATGGAAGATTGATTTGCTTATCAAATTATATCAAAATTGATGCATTTAGTGTCTATTGCTCTTCTATTGAACTGAATTCAACCACAAACTCATTTTTATGGTTGCACAATAATAATAACAACAAAAATATATAGGAACAAACATCCAAATAAGAAAGTCTTTAAAAGAAATCCTCAGATGGCTCAGTGCAGAACTCGGTAATTTCACCCAGATGCTGTAATCAAGGAGACCAAAATGCTTATGCTGCCAAGTTCACCAAAAGGGGAAATAAAGCTCTCAGGAGAAGAGAGTTCTTCACTCTTGCAACATTAGACACATTGAGAACAAATTTCATTTGTCACAGTTCCTTCACTTTGGCACTAAATGATATGAAACTTGTCCATCATATTAATAATCAAAAGAAATGCTGATACATCTAGAGCAATTTAGACTGAAAGTTATTTGAAGCTGCAAAGCGTTGATGAGTTGGCCAGATGTTCCGTGATGAATTATTCCAAACAAAGGAACTCAAAACATTTAAAGTTAGTCCTGTGAAATTAGCTTTCCTTACTGATGGGAAGAGGGAAGGTGTGAAGTTTGAGATTCTCTACAGATACATCCAACTCCCTTTTGATACCGAGCATGCCCATGAGCCTCTCTTAACACTGCTTTAATCTGGAAGGATGAAATTGTAGACACTGAAATAGTGTAAGTGACCACATTAATTCTCTGAAGGGAAAGCTTTTTCAAACAACTGCAGGTGGGGCCTCCAGGAAAAGTGAGAACCAATCTCCTACTTAACTGCCCAATAAAACATAGTTTGCATCACTAGGATCTGGCATTTACTGAGTGCTGAAGCAACCCAATTCTCTTGCAGTGAAATAGCTAAATGCTTTGAGAGCATTGACTGCTTTTAGTATTAGGCCATATAATCCTGATTTTGAAAACTTTCCACAAGCACTCCCTAAATAAGAGGAAAGATTGAGGATTAAAGGTTTATACCAGTGCATGGATGAAACTGAGATATAAAATATGCATTAGACTGTACTCCACTGATTTTGTTCCAAAAGAAGTTGATTATTTTAGGCTTCTCGTGTCAGGATAGATTTTTCAGACTTTTGGGATGGTGGATTAATGGCTTTGATGCAGAAAATACATTACATGAAGCAAAAAGCAGGCATTTCCTCGCCTGGTATAAAGTGTAAGATAGAAAAAGACCCCCGTTTTCAGTTTTTAAAATGTTAACTGTGGTGCATAAACAATGAATCTTGGCTCACTGAAAAAATAAAGTAAAAAAAATGTTAATAGGAAGACAGGTTGAAAAGTAATGAGATCATTTCTAATAGGTAACAGAAGCTTGAGTGGTCAGGGTCTGCTTGTCAGGGTCTGTCTGTCCCATGAATGTCCAACTTTTGACTAATAAGGTGACAGTGACTTGCAGCCTTCTCTCTCAGCTAATGATTAATTGCACCTATAGAAAATAAAGGAAAGGAGGATTTTGTAGGGTATAGGGTTGACCCCAGCCTATTTCTGTGCCCTGTTGATTTGGGGGAGGGGGTTAAACTCCTTTAAGATTTGCTACAGCAACCTCATTGTGGTTTGCTTAAATATAATTTCCTTCTCCTGACCATATCTCTCATTTGGAATGGGAGCTTTCTTTGGATGTGGCTACAAGGAACATTGTTTCAAATATATAAATTCTAGGAAGGACTAGAAAGAATATTTGAAATCAGGAGCATCTTGGAAAAAGCCTTTAATTCACCTGATGTTATAGTTTCTGACCCAAGTACTCAAATTATCATACCGACACTGGTATCTTGCTTTGCTTCACGGCCTTCTATTGAATGTTTCATGTTTTCTTATCCTTTTTGTCTTCTTCTGGCATGTCCAGTAATAATTCCCAAGCATAAAAAAATGAACAAGATAGGGTGGGTGGGTTATGGACATTGGGGAGGGTTTGTCTTTGGTGAATGCTGTGAAAGATGTAAGCCTGATGATTCACAGACCTGTACCCCTGGGGCAAAGAATTAAAAAAAATGAACAAGAAAAGAGTTATCTTAAAACGATTAGTATAAATCATGTGAGAATGAATAACACAAGAGCTCACATTTTTGAGCTCTTATTCTTGGCGGGCATTGTGTTTAGTGCTGTGTAAGTATTAAGTCATTTAATTTTTACAAGGGTATGATATATGTACTCTTACTCTCCCAATGTTATGTATATATTTTTTTAAGATTTTATTTATTTATTTGACGGAGAGAGAGAGAGATCACAAGTAGGCAGAGAGGCAGGCAGAGAGAGGAGGAAGCAGGCTCCCCACTGAGTGGGGAGCCCGATGCGGGGCTCAATCCCAGGACCATGAGATCATGACCTGAGCCAAAGGCAGAGGCTTTAACATGCTGAGCCACCCAGGAGCCCTCTCCCAATGTTATAAATGAGAAAACAGAGGCAAAACGAGCTCGTAACTTGCTCATTGTCACGCAGCTAATACGGGCAGAACCAGGATTCGGACCTGAGAAGTTTGACTCTAATTCACGCCCTTAAACTCTATTGTGTGAGCAATAATGGAATTCTTTTTATCTTGAGAGTCAAAGGATTCACTTGACATCTTTTTACAGTGCTAATGATGCGCCAGTGCTGTAGTTTATAGGATTAACCATATTATCCACCCTCAAGAATTTAGCGATCTGCTGGGAGCTAAATACTGAACCCAAAGGTTAAAGGTAACGTTATTATATTTTGGTGAACACAGGGTGCTGAGATTACATGTATGTGTATAAATAGGCACACAGTAAAACCCACCTGCATGTTTTATGTTTAAGTACCATAGAGATGATAGTTACATAAAAGCTGGCCATCCCATGTGTAAACGAAGACCCAGTAGCCAACACTGATGTGTAAATCATTACCAGAATCTTCCAGGCTCATCTGGAAAAGGAGTAAAGCAGTTGCAGAGACTAATTATTCATATAACAGAGCCACCAGATGCTGAAGGAGTAAAGCAGATAATTCCAAATATGGCATACACCAAATCTGAGAATACGGTTTAATAAATTTCAAGGTTACGGAGGAGGTGATTTTTAGTGACAATTTATTGGCTTGCATATCACATAAATGGCCTAAGGTTTGTTCCCTGAGCATATCTGCTGAGCCCCAGCAGAAGGGAATCATCAACAAATTCTCCATTAAAACAGCAGCTTCCCAGGGCACAGCCCCAGCACGGTGGGACCCCCAGCCACAGATAAGGTGTCTGGTAGGGCAGCGGTGGTCTGGGAGGGACGGGGGTGCCCAGTGGGAACAGCACTGTGTACACAGCACTAATGCAACCCTCCACCGCTCCACATTAGATGTTGGTGGCAAGACCAGGGAATTTGGACGGCTACAAACAGGACGGAGGCAGCAGCAATGGCAGTGTGCGCTGTGTTGTGAGCCCTGGGCACGTCCATCTATTAGCTGTGTGAGTTATCTTTCAAGACCAGTGTGATGGAAAAGCTATTACAAAATCCAAAGCTCAAAGTAAAAATACCACATTCATTCAATTCTTTTAGAAAAGGATAATTTGCTATTAAGTTTTGTATTCTGCTATGTTATCATTCAAAAACACTGTGGAAACTTAATGGTGAGCATGCAGCTGAAACCAGGAGAAATCCTGAAGTCAAAGAATAGTTAATATGTAGCCAAAGGGAAGTTATGCAATCAGTCATTGAAAAGGACATTAAGCAGGCACAGAATCTAGACGGTGGTACCAAGGGGGACAAACATGAGCTCCTGGTTCATTCCTGCCCTGGAGTTCCAAACTTTTCAAGCTTGCAAAGCTCTCTTAAAACTTGCAAATGAGGTACCAACCCTACAGAGAGAAAGAAATCCTTGACTGTTCCAAGGAGAGAAATGCTTACATTTTCAAAGATTCCCTTGGCCTTGGGAGTTGAGTGCTGGCTGAATCTCCAGATTGCTTATAAAAACGAGATATGAAGACATCCCTTTTTATTTCAAATAACAGATTGAGCTAAAACCATTTCGCAATTTGCAACATTTTCAACATCTTACTCCCGATAGCCACCATGACCTTTTCTTATTATGTACAGACTATATTCATTAATCATTTTTCTTCATAGGTTGAATTAATTAGGTATTAAAGCTGATATAGCTTCATAGCTGTTAGTCATAATTAGTTGCCTAAAAGGGTGTGTGTATGGGGGGGTGATTAGTGCCTCATTAGCACCTCTGTGTCTTCTAAAATGCTAGCAAGATATTAATGCAGCAAAAGAGGCCATTCTGGAGAAACTGACCCACACTAATACATAGTTTTAAAATTTTACTTTGTCTTTCTGAACATACATCATTGAGCTAGAGATTGAGACTGTGGCTTTTCTCTGCATGTAAGACAAAGGAAAGCAGGGCATGACTCTATTTCCTTAATTTCAATCAACAGACATTTATTGTGTCCTTGTTTCCCGTCTACCACTGTGTGTCTTGTGAATGATAGAGGGGAATGTTAGCACAGAAAAAAAGCTGCAAGGGGCAAAAACCTGTCTTTGAGACTGCATGGAAATGCTAACATCCAGGAAGCAGTCAGGAAACAGCAGAAGGCTTACTCTGGGTTCATCATTATTAAGCCAGACTGCTCAGCTGTGCAGGACCGACAGAGGACGGGCTCCTCGGAGCAGATGGGGGTCAGGCTTGTTTGTAATCCTAGATCTGCAGCCCTACATCACCTCGGACTCTGTTCTTAATTTTCCAGAGTCTCTTTTTTCCATTTGTAAAATTCAAGCACTAGGAAAATGTGTGGAAAACCCTCCACGCACAGTGCCTGACAAAGGAGAGCTTTGGCCAGAGAGCAGTATGGGTCTGAGTTTTATTAGAAGAGGTGTAGGATATGTCCTTTAGGAAGGTCAATGAAATCTCAGTTGGTGGCAATAGCTGTATGAGTCTAGCACTCATGGAGTCTGGACCCCATGCTTGGCTGATTCTATCCTCCTATCTGGGTATCATGTTCATGGTCAGGCCAGTTGATGAGTGACTGACATTGATAACAAAAGACATCTGTGGTTAGGTTCTCAGATGGGGTGTGCTGAAGACTTAACAAGTTAATATGTGAAAAACCATAGCAGATGCCAGGCACACAGGACACATTCAATAAATGTCAGCCATTATCTTTCTTGTTATTATTTAATAGAGTATCTGGCTCAAAATTGGCATTTAAAATATAAGAGCATATTTAATGAGAAAATTTATGAGAGTCTTCAGCTATATAAAAAGCTTACCACAGAAAAGAGTGGTGAAGTGGATTCATTATTTTTAAGGAAGACATATTTAGGACTTTTTAAGCAAGAAAAGGGTGTGTTCTACAGGAGGAAACTCTTTCCTGTGATTATAGCAGGCCCATAATTCAATGGACTACCTTGAAATACAGGGAACTCTCATCTTGCTCATCAGAAGAATCTCCAGCACGTAGCAGAGTGTGTTCTGGATGACCTCTGGCCTCGCTTCCACCCGGCAGAGGAGAGACATGCAGCAAACATGGAGTCAGGTAAAGAACAAATGAAGTTGTATTCAGGAAAATCTGCACAGACAATAAAAGGTGATGGTTCTAAGTGTGTTCTCCACTGGCCCCGGAGAGGCTGTGGTTAGTCCTCAGCTGTGTCTACTACAGACTGCACTGCCTCGGTCTTCCCTGAGCCTCAGTTTCCCCATGTACAAAGCATAGGGAATAAAAATACATTCTTGTGAGATATTAATGCAAAACACTTGGAATGGCCAAGGGTTAATGATATCATTCATGCTGATTGGGTAGGGAAGAGAACTTTGTAAAGAAGGTAAATAATGACCGCAGAGCAGTGTGGCACATGGGAAGTATATAAGGGGTGGGTTTTGTTTTTGTTTTTGTTTTTTCAATTTTATTTATTTTTTATTTACCCCCTCTCCAGGGGTACAGGTCTGTGAATCAACAGGCTGACACCTTTCACAGAACTCACCGTAGCACAAACCCTCCCCAATGTCCATAACCCATCCACCCTATCCCTGCCCTCCCACCCTCCAGTAACACTCAGGTTTTTTTGTGAGATTAAGAGTCTCTTATGGGGCGCCTGGGTGGCTCAGTGGGTTAAAGCCGCTGCCTTCGGCTCAGGTCATGATCCCAGGGTCCTGGGATCGAGGCCCACATCGGGCTCTCTGCTCAGCAAGGAGCCTGCTTCCTCCTCTCTCCTCTCTCTCTGCCTGCCTCTCTGCCTGCTTGTAATCTCTCTCTCTCTCTCTCTGTGTCAAATGAATAAATAAAAATCTTTAAAAAAAAAAGAGAGTCTCATGGTTTGTCTCCTTCCCAATCCCATCTTGTTTCATTATTTTTCCTTCCCTACCCCCATGACTGCCCGCCCTGCCCCTCAAGTTCCTCATATCAGAGAGATCATATGATAATTGTCTTTCTCTGATTGACTTATTTCACTTAGCATAATATCCTCTAGTTCCATTCACATCCTTACAAATGGCAAGATTTCATTTCTTTTGATGGCTGCATAGTATTCCATTGTATATATATATACCACATCTTCTTTATCCATTCATCTGTTGATGGACATCTAGGTTCTTTTCATAGCTTGGCTATTGTGGACATCGCTGCTATAAACATTTGGGTGCATGTGCTCCTGAGGGTCACTACCTTTGTATGTTTAGGGTAAATACCCAGTAGTGCGATTGCTGGGTCATAGGGTAGCTCTATTTTCAACTTTTTGAGGAGCCTCCATACTGTTTTCCAGAGTGGCTGCACCAGCTTACATTTAAAGGGTGTGTTTTAGCAGAGTAAGAGGGAACAATTGGATGAGTGGATTGACTGGATCCACTGGGTGTGTTTTAGCTCAATAAGAGGGAACAATTGGATGAGTGGATTGACTGGGTCCACATGGCCAGAGAGACAGTGAAGTTCTCATTATTGAAGGTCTTGGAGGCTGGGGTAAGGATTATAGATTTGACTTTTATTTTTCAAAATAAGGGGAGATAGAATGTTTCTAATGAGGAAGTAGCAAGATAAAAGCGTGATGTGAAGACAATTCTTCTAAAACAAACTCATGTTTAAGAAACATAGACATATACACGCCCTCACCTGACCTGCACAACCTCCCTATGAGGTCTGTGTAGCAGCTGTTATGTCATTATTACCAACTTTTGCAAGACAAATGAAAGCCCAGAGGAACGAAGTGCATTGATCTAATGGCAGAGCTCTTACATAACCTCAGTTCATGTCTCTTGATGTCCCATCTTATATGATTCATCACAGAGCATCACATAACACAGAAAGGACTGCAGAGGTGGAACTCAAGATCTCACAAGTAGCTAGTGGTTTCAATAGTGATATTTTTATTTCTTTGAAATTTTAAAAGTCATCATTGTAATAATATCATTCTTATTCTATAGCATTTGCTACAATACTTTGGTAGCACTTGCTGAGCAAGATAAATGTAATTCTCCCTTTCTTCAATTTCTGCAGTTCTGAAATTAACAGAGGTCTTTACAAAGTGCTTCTTCTGTCAATCGATTTAGCTTTTTGCTAGATCTCTCCTAGTCAAATCTTCCAGGATTTGTATTTTCAATCCCAGTTCTATTACAATGATCGTATAATACAAATGGGTTCATTTTAGAACTCTACAATAATAGTGCTTAACATTCATTGAGGACTTATTATACATCAGGCACTGTTCTAAGTTCTGTGTATATGTGATAAGCAATTTAAAACTTGCGACAACCTTGTAAGGTAACTACTGTTATTATCCACACTTTACAGGTAGGAAGACTAACACCCAGATGGCTATGAAATTCACCTGCAGCCATACAGTGAGTAAGTGACAGATCCAGGGTTGAAGCTCAATGCAGTTCTCTAGGACGTGTGTGGATAACCGTGTGTGCACTGTGGCCCAGAGTGGGAGAAAGAAACTCTGATGGAAACAGTGGACATATGTGTGTATGCACATGTGTATGTTTGTGGCAGAAAAATTGAGAGCAACAATGTGATGTCTTCCAGAAGCTTGGCCCTTAGGTCAATGTCTACAGACTTCCATCTGAGCTCTCCGAAAAGAAGAGCTGCAAAGAGAAACTGAAATCCCAGTGTCAGCATTCAAATCTCCAGAGCAGTTTGGGACTGTACACAACCTTCCTTTCAGATCTTAGTGGTGGTATGGCACAGATGTGTGTTTTCTTGTTAGGAAGGAGGTGTCCTCCCATGGTCACTAGCCACAGGGTTTCAGGCATAATCCAAGGTCAGAAGCCCCCACAGGAAAAGGCAACAAGGGAGAGCAAGCACCCCTGCAGGGTTGTGAGAAGGAATTCTCCCAGCTTGCCGGGCTGCATCACCAGAGGGAAGGGATAAGGAATGGTGGATGTTGCCTGTTGCCCATGGACACATGTTTGGACCCTTCTTGGGAAGCCTCAAATATATTCGGTAAGATTTGGAGAGTAAAACAAGAAGTCATCCCATAGCTGCTGCCAGATGGAAAAAGATAAAGCAGTTCAGTCACCACTGTTCCACCATCCCCAAGACCAAGTACCCAAGGTGAATGATCCCTTTTATACCTTTTTTAAAAAGATTTTATTTATTTATTTATTTGACAGAGAGAGAGAGAGCACAAGCAGTGAGGAGGGAGAGGGACAAGCAGACTCTGTGCTCAGCACAGAGCCTCATGAGGGAATTGATCCGAGGACCCTGAGATCATGACCTTAGCTGAAAGCAAGAGTGGGTGCTTAACCAACTGAGGCATCCAGGCCCCCCTCCTCCACCTCCTGTCTTTGTATCTTTTCAAGTGAGCCAAGGAATTCACTGCCCAATGCACTCTCCAACCCAGCATTGAAGACCAGCAAATATACAAGTAATCTTCAGTCATAGCTTTAAAGAGAAATGATAAAGCTTTGGGTCTCTAAAATAACATCAAAAATAAGAAAGCTGATCCAAAGACCTTCTTCAATATAAAGAAATCACTTTTTAAAAAAGCAGGCATTGTTTGTGCTATTTGACAGGAAAGCCATTTTTGTCTGGGAAGACAGAGATGAATCAGTTCCCTTAGAGGGTATTTCTAATGTTTGAGAAATCTAGATAAACCCAAAGCTTGATTAATCACACAGGAATAATATATCAAGTGTCCCTTGTTTTAGGGGTGTGTCCTAGTTGTTTTTATGAAATGCTGAGGAAAGAATTGGGTTTTGAGGATGAGATTCTAAGGAGAGAAAAGAGATGTGTGACTCGTTTGAAAATCAGTCAAGCAAGAGGGAGATTAAACTACTCTGGTAAGCCGTCAGCTTTACCCGGGACCACTGGGCCACCCTGGATCCCTCAGCCAACCTGCCCTCAGTTCTAATCAGGGCCATGGGTGAAAGAAAGGCCATGCGGGCACACAGAAATGCACAGCCACACTTATTCCTGGGCCCAAGTCCACAGAGGGCCCACAGTGGAGTGTCTCCAGGAACGCCCTGTTCTTGCTTTCTCTGGGGATTGCAGAGTGTCACCAAAGCCCATGTCCCCCAGAGCTGGAGGGCCCAGAAAGGGAGGAAGATGGCAGTGATGAGTGTACATGAAACGGGGAGTTGGCAGTTACTTGTGTGATGTGATGGGAAGAACATTCAGACTTTGTGGGAAACATTCCTCCAACTGGCTTCGTCCCAGCCTCTGAATTTTCCTCCACATGCGTTTCGGTCTGGAAGGTACTACCAGCCAAGTTGTTAAATATGTAAACCCTGGGCTCAAATTGGTCTTGCAGCTTTCAATAGAGTGACCCTCCCTACCCCTGTCCTCTCCTGTTTCAATGACCCCCGAATTTCTCTATTGCCTTAGCCTCACTTTGCATAGTATCCCTTTCACTCATGCAAATGATGCAATTGGGAAGATACTTTGCAAGACCACCCTCACTTCTCATTGCTCAGAATAGACCCGAGAGCACAGAAGTAAGACAAAAAGGTGTTAGTTATGGTCAGGAGGATAAGGAAGGTTTCTTAAGCAGACATAGACCCCGCCAAAAGCAGTTACGTGAAAAAAAAAAATGAAGTGGAAAACAAATGTTTTTAATAAGCCTTATAGCTTTTCTTTGGATGAGGCTGGATGGGACCTGGACACAGGTAAGGACTCAAACTCCTTGTGAGGACTGACCACTATATTACATAATCTTCAAGGTTACGTGGGTATAGTCTGATTTGCTTGTTTTCATCGATCTTTAAAATTCCAACATTCTGGTCACTATTTTGAATTGGAAGACTATAAAATCTTAAGTGAACTCAAATGAACTTTTCTTTGAAAATATTTTAAGAGTTTTACAAAAGTTTGTGCGACAGCAGAGAACAAGACCATCTAAGGTGTCAAAACCCAGTTACCATAGTAGGAGGTGGGGGAAGACTGTGTGCCCAAGTGCAAGGAGCCAGCAGGTCCAATTTGACTATCTGTAATGGAGGCTACATAGCACCTAGAAGCAGCAGATAAGCTGTGTGTGTCCCAGTATAGCTGGATCTGGAAAATGGAGTGCTGGGGTTGGGGGGGGTTGGTACGGGGAGACTGAGAATCAGATCAATCTATTTAATGTCAATTTGTTATTTGCATTAATTTAAGATTTCTGTGCACAAACAATTACACATAATTTACAAGATAGATGCAAAATAATATGAATCTCACCAAACATCTTGGAATAGTTTGACATAGTGGGTGGTGGGGAGTGGACTATGGGAATAGAAGTAATAAATAAATGAATAAAACACGAGCCTAAAATGTGGTGAAGGGGGTGACAAAAACAAAGGAAAAGGACATAATTTTATCGGAATCTTCACATTAATTAATGTTAATTAATTTTGCAATCGAGCAGAGAAGTCACATCAGATCGCAGGTATTTTAATGCCTTTTATCTCTTTAACCCTCAGCAAAATGAAAGACAATATAATTACTATCATAAATACTGCATGCAGCAAAAAATTTGGGAATGTTGTTTTTCAAGATTTTTGCTGTTCAATCATTAAAAATGAACTGAGCTTGAAACGCAGCCTGTTTGATTACACAGGGAAGTATTTGTTGGTGCAATTTTTAATGAGATGTGAGTTTAATAAACTTAAAATCCAGAACTGGAAAAAACAACAATGAAAGATATAGATAGGTGAAGAGTGGGAGAAACTAGTGTGTAGTGGTTAAATGTCAAAGGAACAGCACCAGGAGCTGCTGATGGTGGAGGTGGAGGACACACTCTAGAGAGAAGATGGGAGAAGGGAAGGAGCACTGCACAGTAGGTCCAATGAGCTCAGGACACCCACACCTGCTACAGAGACTCCCAACTCCAGGCACCCTTCGTGCATAAGCTGATAAATACAGATGCCCTTCCATACACAACTTTTCCCAGAATAATGGGAATGCTTGCTTGAATTTATGAAAATAACTCCTATCAGGATGTAGCAGCAGAGAAGACATAGGATTTGGAAAAGGGTACAGGACACAGAAGAGGTTGGGGAACTCACAGACCCACTTTGGATCTATAGTCAAGAATTTCAACCCTAGCCCCACATTGTGTCAGGCTCCCTGCTCAGAGGGAGCCTGCTGCTCCCTCTCCCACTTGTCTGCTCTTCTCCCTGCTTGTGCTCTCTCTCTCTCTCTCTCTCTCTGTCAAATAAATAAATAAAATCTTAAAAAAAAAAAGATTTTCAGTTCTAGATTTCCCATATAAGTGAATCCTATGGCATTTGTCTTTCTCTGCCTGACTACATTCAAATGAACAAATGAATAACGACAACAGCAAAAAGAGCAACAGACTCATAAATGCACAGAAACAGACTGGTGGTTGCCAGAGGGGAGGTGGCAGGAGGGATGGGAGAACTAGGTGAAGGGGATTAAAAGGTACAAACTTCCAGTTAAATGGATAAGTAATGAGGATGGAAAGTACAGCATAGGGAATCTAGTCCATAATATTGGAATCCTGTTTCATGGTTACAGATGGTGACCACACTTGGCACGGTAAGCATAGTATAATGTAGAGAACTATTGAATCACCATGTTGTACACCTGAAATGAAGATAACATTTTCTGTCAACCATACTTCAATTAAAAAATAAAAAGCCAAGGCAACTGGGTGGCTAAGTGGGTTAAGCGTCTGCCTTTGGCTTAGATCATGGCCCCAGGGTTCTCGAATGGAACCCGGCACTGGGGTCCCTGCTCAGCAGGGAGCCTGGTTCTCCCTCTCCCTCTGCTGCTCCCCCTGCTTATGTTCCCTTTCTATCTCTCTCTCATTCTCTTTCTCTGTCAAATAAATAAATGAATAAATAAAATCTTAAAAAAAAATAACCTTCAGCACTAGACCATAGACTGGAGGGGGTAAGATGGTAGAACCAAGAAAGGAAATGTAGTGGGTTGGGGACAGAAGCTAGAAAGACCTTGAAGGGTGTAGGACAAACAATGAAACTTTCCATTAGTATATTGAGTAAAATAAATCCAATTTTGAGGTAGAAGGGTTAGTGAATAAGAGATGATAATACATTTAATTTCACATATCCAGTTCTATAATTCTCAGCTGTGCAAAATGCCCATGCCTAAGCCTCTTAGTGTGGTACCATTACTTTAATGAGTATCACACTATTTTTTAAAGTCCTCGTAGTTTCCTTTATACATTACAATACTTTAACACAAAGAGGGTCCCCCAAATGCCATTTCCCCCATAAAATATATAAGCTCTAAAGCCGTGAATTCTTCTACTAAAGGATTTTCAGGGACATAACGCTTGCCACTGGAGAAGGAATGTTCTTCCATGACTTCACAATGGTGAAGGAGATGTGGGAACATCCCATGCATGTGTGTGTGTGCACATGCACGTGCACACGCACACACACACACACACACACAATTATATAGTGTATTTTATGTGGAGAAGGAATTGTATGCTACATTTAAGAAATATTTTTATAAATATTGATAATGCCTTTTGGGTTACAAAGGGATCATGGCAGATTATGGAGGAAATCCACCTATAATGATAAATTCACAGCCTCTCAGATCACATGGGTTTTACAGACTTGTGGTGCCTAGTCTTATACTGGCCATTTTATTGCATAGAAAGAAGAGAGAATCCTACCAGTGTTAGACATTGTACTAGACACATCCATAAGTATTGCCTATTCAATCTTCACAGACAATATGAGATAAGGATTTTGAATCCTAGGTTTATAGAGGTTAGACTGAAACTTAGATTAGTAAAAAACAGCCTATGTTACCAATAGCTCCAAAGTTTCCCTATGGGATAGCCTTGGGGCAGCAAGCTGGTTGAAGAAGGATTTGCAGAATGTCATGTTTGCACAGCAAACAGGCCCTTACATAGATCAATAGTTCAAACAGAAGAGCTTGAAGCATGACAGGGCTGAGGCAGAAAGCTGAGGTCTCTCTCAATGACCCCACTCCCTGCCACCACCCCAAATTTGTTCAGCCTTGCTGTTATGAAAACCTGAATCTACTAGACTCCAAAGCCAATTCATTTTTTAGAGAAGAAATCTGCAGCTTGAACCAAAGGAAAGGAATGGAAAGTCATTTCACATTTTTATGTAAAATTAACTTGCAGTATTTTTAATCACCTTTTTTTTTAAGATCAGGATAATAAAAGGTACTGACAGCCAACACTACCTTTCTAAATGCCATCATGTGAGGACAATATGAAGCTGAGACACTCAACCAGTGTAATAAGCTTAAGGAATATAGGATACTTTCAGCTCAAATATTGTCAAGAAGTAAGGCACAGACTGCTGTTTCTGGAGGTAGTACATCCTCAGATTTCCATCCCATCTCCCCACCACATTTAGACTTTCTTCACCATCAAGGTCCCTGCCTTGAAGAATGACTTAAAGGTTAAAATAAAAATTATAGGCAAGAGAGAGAGGAAGGGGCGGATTGCAAGTGGAGGCAGTGTCCCGGCCAGTCCAGAGAACTTCACGAAGGATAATACACTCACCTGATGAAGATCAATGATGCATGTCTCACGGCCATTCGTATTCTCTGGCAGTTCATCTCGAATGGGGAGATGGATAGCACTGGCTATTTATTTGAGAAGAGTTACACAGCTTGACGTATTCTCTGTTTCTCTTTTCCTCCAGAGGATCGATAACGCCACAATTAGGGAAGATTACTGTGTTAGAGGCAAGCAGTACAAACATCCGGTTTTCTTCATGCCTTTGGCAATCCCACTTGCTCTCTCTTCATTCATTTTACCTGCCTTCTAGAAAGAAAGGACCTAATTTTCTAACAAAACCCTTTTGACTAATTTAATAGTGAAAGCTATGTCAAGGCAGTCTTAGCAGATTGATAAGCTGCTTTACTTAATATTTTTTAAAGACGCAAGATAATACATGCTCTCAAAACTGAGTATAAGTCAACTAAGATACAACCAAATGTTACACATAGCCTTTCAGTTCCTCAAAGTTTTCTTGGTTGTTTTGGTAAAGTGGGAAAGTTTTTACTACCCATATTGTTATTCTCACATATTTAAATGTTATCAGGGCCAAGTCAACTCAAAATTAAGTCAAAGTGACTTGGCTATTTTTTTTCTACTGATTTGATTACTGTGCTCTCACATTGATCTCATATATGATAATGCTTTGTCTGAATGTAAAACAAAAAGTAAGTGTAGAATTAGCAGATAATAAAGGGAAAGTGGAGACTAAAATCAAAACAAAGCAGAGGAACCACAAAGAACAATAGAGAACAGTAAAAAGGCAACACATAGAGGCAAGATGGTGCAGAAGCAGGACTGACCACATAACCTTTAGAGCCCAGGGCAAAATAAAAATGCAGGACACCTTGTTAAAAACTTATTAAAAATTTCAAGATAGTAGAACATTAAGCCAAACATAGAGCCCTTCCTGGTTCAGAGCTCTGTAGGACTGCATAGATTACTCAACCATAAAGCCAGCTCTGTGGGGAAGGGATGAGAAATGAGTACACAGCCCAAACTCCTCAGCTAGACAGAAATTTTACCTCCGGTGATAGTTAATGTTCTGTGTCAACTTGACTGACTGTGGGGTGCTTGGGTTAAGCATCATTTCCGAATCTATGTGTGTGCTTCCTGATGATATTTGATTCAGTGGCATCCATAGGTCGCTCTCCCTAGTGTGAGTGGGCATCGTCCAATCCATCGAGGGTCTCAATAGGACAAAAGTAGGAAGAAGGAAGTATTTGCTTCTTTTCTCCTGCCTCCAAGCTTGAGTAGGACATAACAATTCATCTTCTCCAGCCCTTCGACTGGGATTTACACCATCTGTTCTCCCGGGTTCTCAGGCCTCAGACTCAGACTGAATTAAACCACAGCCTTTCCTAGGTCCCCAGCTCACAGATGGCAGCATGGGACTTCTTGACCTCCATAATCATATGAGCCAATTCTCCATAATAAATCTCCTACTGGTTTTGATTCTCTGGAGAACCCTGAATAATACATCTCCCCAATATGGCTGTCTTGTTTGGGTATTGTGCACAAAATATTTTTCTTAGAAATCCATGTTGCAGGGCACCTGGGTGGCTCAGTGGGTTAAGCCTCTGCCTTTGGCTCAGGTCATGATCTCAGGGTCCTGGGATCGAGCCCTGCATCGGGCTCTCTGCTCAGCAGGGAGCCTGCTGCCCCCTATCTGTCTGCCTGCCTCTCTGCCTACTTGTGATCTCTCCCTCTCTCTTTCTAATAAATAAATAATAAATAAAATCTTTTTTTTTAAGATTTTATTTATTTATTTGACGCAGAGAGAGAGACTATAAGTAGGCAGAGAGGCAAGCAGAGAGACAGGGAGAGGAGGAAGCAGGCCCCCTGCTGAGCAGAGAGCCCAATGCGGGCCTCAATCCCAGGACGCTGAGGTCATGACCTGAGCCAAAAGCAGAGGCTCCAACCCACTGATCCACCCAGGCGCCCAATAAATAAAATCTTTTTATTTATTTATTTATATATTTTTTAAAGATTTTATTATTTGACAGAGAGAGATTACAAGTAGGCAGAGAGGCAGGCAGAGAGAGAGGAGGAAGCAGGCTCCCTGCCAAGCAGAGAGCCCGATGCGGGCCTCGATCCCAAGAGCCTGAGATCATGACCTGAGCTGAAGGCAGAGGCATTAACCCACTGAGCCACCCAGGCACCCAATAAAATCTTTTTAAAAAAATAAATCCTTGTTGCTTCTCTGGAAGAGGAAAACATGTGCTTATGATACCTGGTCTCCCTTTGGACCAGTCCTTCTGTTGAGTTTCAGCCCACTTCATTTGGAATTCTAAAGAACTCTTAAATTTAGTGGTGTATCATTTCTTTTGTATGACTTCCCAAGTTTTTGTTCACCTCTCTAGTCTACATTGATGAGAGAAAATGATGAGGATTGTGTTTCTTCTAAGAGACCTTTTCAGTTTCAGAGTCAACCATGAAAATTATATCCTATTGGTCTTTGTTATAAATATAAACATTGTTCACCTTGCAGCCTGGTTGTCTTCCACCTACATATTTAGCTTGACCAAGTATTTAGAGCAGACTTTACTGAAGAGAAGGGTATTCATTTTCAGTTATGATAATTCAGAGCAAATAGAATCAGTTTTGCTGTCATAAATGCAGTATATATTCTGTGGGAGTGATCCCAAGGCTCCTTTGCACCTGCTTCCCCAAAACGGGAGTGTCCTTTCACCCTAAGCTTGGCGGAAACTTCAATTTCCAAATAACAATCTTGCCTTCTCATGGAGGCCAAGACCTCCCATGAACTGTGGAACACTTGTCTGGAGAAAATTCTCCAAAGTGATCCTTTGAAGCACAGAAAGAAAGCCCAAAATCTTCCACTTTTATTTACTTTTAAATTCGATCCTTTAGAAAGAAAAGTGTTCCATCTTTGGGCTTTTCTTTTATGATGTACATATATGGTGTTTTGTTTTAAGAGGTAGGGTAGAATACTTAAACAAATATTTAATTAAAAATAAATGGACACAGGTGCTACTTTTTTAAAGTAGGAGTACACAGTTAAAATATATTGGAACAACTAAGGTACTGGGTCCTTGCCAAATCTTTGGAGTTCAACCTTGTCCTCTGATGATCCAAGGATTGGCAGAAATCCTGCTTCCAACAGAATAGACCACCCAGGATTATGGCTTTTTAAAATATTCTATTGTTCTGTTCCAATCTTCAGGTATGACCCTATTGGATGTCAACATCTGACAGCTGAAACTAAAGTTTCTATTTTTTTAGTGATTTGTTCCCCACTCTCAGCCCCCAGTAGAAAAGCAGTTTGAAAACCATTATACCTGTTAGTTAGCTCTTCTTGTCAGAGCTGGGATTCTGGGCCCCAATATTTCTTAACAAGCCCTTATAAATTGTACTACACCTTACAGGCAGCTGTGTGTGTGTGTGTGTGTGTGTGTGTGTGTGTGTGTTTAGAGGGAGATGGGGGCTGTGAAATGAAGTAAGGAAATGGATTTGGGGTGGAAGGAAGGTGTAGTCATCCTTTTTTCTTCTCTTTAATACTCTTCAATTTGCTCATCAGCCCCTATATACCTCCCTGTTAGCCCCGGTAATTGTGCCCTTAAAACTCAGCTCTCACATCCTGTTCCATCTGGGTTCCCTGCCTGAGCCATTCTGAAGGGGTTTATGGGATGATTGAGGAATCAAAAGCTCCATTACCACAGCCACCTGACAGCTAGCCTCATTTCAGGCTTTTAAAGAGAGGAGAAAATTAATCTCACCATCAACCAAATCCCTCTCAGAAGCATAGTTTACTCACTTTTGTATGTCCGCATGCAAAATGTTCCAGGAGTACTAAATTGTATCAGTAAGTGTTATGTGCATTTCTATTATCTAATACAATAAATCCTGCTGGATTATATACTACTGTACCATTCATTTTCAAGGTACAAAATCCATAAGAAGCCAGAAGAAGCAACAAAAAGTTAATCACTCCTGAATCTGCACCAAGATATGGGAAATTTGGGGTAAATTTTGGCAAATAAATTTAAATATTTATTGCTCCCTATCTAATTTTCAAGTTTTATCAGCTATTGGAACCAGCATCAGGTGAATGGAAGAATTTCCTGGCATCAAAGTAAGTATGGAGGATAAACTGAGAAGTAAGGTGGTGATGTCCTGGCTGGGATGCACTGTCCTTGAATTCTGATAGGTTTTGTAGCTAGATGATCCTTGACATTAGGGAGGAGAGAAGACACATTCCTATGTGGTAGATTTTTTTTTATCAGCCCTTGCTCCCCCTTCTCTACACTGAGGGGATGTTGTCCAACTTGGCATCAGCTGTTGATTACCCTTGGGGAAAATGACTGGGGTAATTAAAATTACAAAAAATCCTAAAAGATCATTTGTAGACTGGTATTTAAACTTAGCAGAGTTGAAAGCTCAAAAGTTATTATGAAATTTCATTTTGCCCACCTTCATAGGATATAAAGAGTTAGTTCATAGCAACAGAGAACAGAACTGAATGGATGTCAAACAGTGGTTATGTTGGGCCACCAAGCTGGACCTGGGCCTCATGCTCAGAAGGTTATTCCGGTTATCTCATGTAATACCCCATGAATCCTCTAGTAAAGAATGATCCCTCTAATTCTTAAATACGGATACTGAGGCATAAACCTGTAACTTGCCCAAGGTCAGGTTGTTAGTAAATTGTGAGGATTTAAGTCTATCATCAAAATCAAAACCCTTTTTGCTACTGGACTGATTCCAGTTGTTGAACAAAACTAGAGCTGGGAAGAGGACCAAAACAATAAGCAGTTGGCACAAGGAGATAACAATGGGCTTAACTAACTAAGCCACAGGATATGTCTGGGAGGATTCATTTGCTTTTGAAATAAGAAAGGAATAGAGTTAAAGAAATCCAAAATACACTCCAATATTACTGGATGCTGGCTAAGGAACCAATGAGCAGAGCCAGAGCTACAGAAGGAGACGCATCCAGGACAAAGAGAAGGTTTCTCAGATTCCATGATGGAAATTCATTCTGGCAATATTTAGGATTAATTGTTTTATCTTCTTAACTAATAAAAATGGAAGTAGGACATTCCTCAAAAGAGAAAAAAGAATCCAGCTAAAACCACGAAGTCAAAAAAATAATCTATTTATAATACCTATACCATCCTATGCTCATTTGAAATGTGCACATATTCTACTGGAGCATGAAAATGCATCAGTGCAAAAATAGAGCTGACTTCTGTGCTGCTGAAACTTGCTAGTGTGTTCATGATTGGGATAGAAATACCTGCCATAAACTGTTGGAGGACACTCAAATTACACCATTTCAAGAATGGTGCAGAGCATAAATATTCAGTAATAGGCCCTAATGTTTAATAGCTCTAGCTTGAGCTTGCCAAGTGCCCTATGTTTTTTGGCAAGTATGTGCCCTAGATTTAATATCTACTTGTGAACATAACTATTTCTCACTATTTTATTGGTTTCAAGAAAACTAGGTTTCCCTCTTTTCTACCTTCAGACAGAACAGACTTAGCCAGTTTGTTTCTAAAAATTGTGCTATTGGTATGAGGCTGCTTTTCAATTACATAAAATCCAAGTCACAGTGCAGAAAACTGAAGGTCACTCCCCTGCCTCTGGGCTGGGCCCCAACCTACCTTGGCAACCTTATTTCACATTGTTCCACTCTTGCATCCTTTGCTTCAACAAGTGGAACTATCCAGGGTCCCTGTAAAGTCTATGTGGGGCTAAGTCCAGGCTTCTGAGATCCCCTCTCTTAGAACATTTTTCATTTTCCCTGCACACCTCGTTCTAAGTCTCCTTACCCATCATTCAAATGTTTTCTTTTGCTCACATGGAGCCTTTCCACATCCTGATCATGTTTGGTTGGAAGTAATTTGTCTCCTTTGAATTTCTTTTTTTCCTCCTTGTAATTGTAATATTTACATATTATCAAAAATTTGGAAACATATAAAGAAACAAGAAAAACTTGGTACCATAGGAACTGTCTCAAAGGACCACTCTGTAGCATAATATTTAATGGCTTCATAATTTTCCACCACCAACCAATATCATCACTCACATACTCATTTTCCCTTTTGTGGAGCATGCAGATAATTTCTTATTTCTTGTGCTTGTAAATTACTTTGTCTGAAGTTCTCTTATGGCACTATGAAATAGTGTTTGGAATTTGGAATTAGAAGATCTGCATTCGGTTTTCAGTCTGCCACATAGTGGCTATGACTTTCGATAAACCACTTACCTCCCTCAGCCTGAGTTTCTTTATTTTGTAACATGAAGGCAATAATTAATATTTTCACTAGGCACATTCAATCATATCTCTCACTGCAGAAACCAATTTGTTAGTAAACATATAACTGCTGAGAAGCTGTGATGTTCCTGCTCTATCTCTCAACATTGTGAAAAAATCAGGTAAAACTGTATGTTATCAAAGTAAAAAAAATTCTGCTTATACCTTATATTCCTTTATTTACAATTGTCCCCAGGATGTATATATGCATCTACATTATACCCTTATGTGGTGGCTGTTTGGTTAACCCTCATTGAATAAATTAGTAGAGTAAATCATTTGCTAAATAACATAGTAGCAACAAAATAGACATTAGTAAGCAAATATATATGTATATAAGAATATATAAAGAAAAAGGGAGAGAGAGAATGGCCACCCAGCATCACAATCTGTGCTCTTGAAATTTTCTGCCTGTTTATCTACAGTTCCACACCTCCCTTAGTTTCTATAGCATTGTAGTTTAATATAGAAAATTAACATTTCCTAAAGTGACCACAACTCTTAAGTTCAAGGTGATGATAATATTTGAATAGCGTTTTCTATTGCATATCCCTCCATGGAAGAGACTTTGTAGTGATTTTCTTTTTTTTTAAGGCTTATTATCAGAGATTATTCTTATTTTTTTATTATGTTTGTCACCAATAGTACATCATTATTTTTGATGTAGTGTTCCATGATTCATTGTTTGCATGTAACACCCAGTGCTCATTGCAATCTGTGCCCTCCTTAATACCATAACCAGGCTCAACCATCTCCCCAACCCCTTACCCTCTAAAATTCTCAGTTTGTTTCCCAGAGTCCATAGTCTCTCATGGTTCATCTCCCACTCCGATTCCCTCCACTTCATTTTTCCCTTCCTTCTCCTAATGTCTTCCATATTATTCCTTATATTCCACATATGAGTGAAACCATATGATAATTGTCTATCTCTGCTTGACTTACTTCACTTAGCATAATCTCCTCCAGTTCCATCCCTGTTGGGTATTCATACTTTCTGATGGCTGTGTAATATTCCATTGTATATATGTGGTGACTTTCTCCTGAGATCTATCATTCAGTCTTTGAATTTTTAGAAGATTTGAAGAAAACCTAGAGTTTCTCAAAAATGTTCATCTTATGATTCTTGCCTTACCATGGTAGTAAGCTCCCCTCCTAAACCTGTTTTTTCCCAATGACCTAGTAACCTGTGATACCAATTTTCATGCTTATTTCCCTCAACTATGTGAGGCCCAGAGATGGATGGCTGCATTACCTCTTTCCCGGGATGGACAAGTCGGGCCTTTGCTTGAAAGACACTTCATCCTTTTAAACTCTGATCTGTGTGACTGTTACTGTCCCTGACTACCACAGGCTGTTCAAGCTGCTTGCTGGTGATGGCAAAAATGTGGAGTCACAGATGAAACAGTCTATTTAAAATGGAGTGACTGGACTGACAGCTGCAGCAGATTAAAATTCATGGAACTGCAGAAACACGGAGTAGAAATCACATTTAGATAATTCATCATTAAAATTCAGATGATGGCTAATGCTTGCAAGAGGAGACGCAAAAGCTTTGCAGAAACCAAATGCAAATACACTTCAGACAGATACCCCCCTCCACCTAGGGAATACCTGATCAGCAAGGCAGGTCACATAGAAGAGGCCAAGCTGGAGGGATGCTTCTGACAATTCTCAGTGGTCAGAGAGGCCAGGTCTCCTGGCTAACAACACATAGAATGTTGATTGCCAGGAGCCAACATAAAAACCATCTTAAGACCTATGCTTCCATCTATGCAGTCTTATCCTAATAACAAAAACAGTGGAATATATCAGATGTATAGATAAGAAGCTCACAAATTATTCCTATGTTGACCACTTAGAAAATTTGCTTGAAACCAGTGAAACAACCCCTTTCTAATTCTGTAGCTGTCTATCCTCTGAAAAGACAGCTCCCCATAGATCTTTAACCTGGAATGTGAACTTCAACATTTTCCAGGGTGCTAGAAACCCTGGAAGTTAAGGTGGAATTCTGATATTGTCATTAAACCCCTAAAAATCATTGCCACATTTAGCCCTTTATCACTTATGGCTGCTTACTTGCACTAATTTCTTATTTGGGTTTTCTGTTAAACTCTGATACTGTAACAATAAATTAAAAAATCTAGAATTATCTGTTTGATAACCTATTCTGTTTCTGATTCTTAATTAGGTGTTTTGAAAATTTGTAATTAGGTGTTTTGGCAGTCATAACATTTGAGACATCACTACAACTCAGTGATAGAGATCCAGGTATATTACACTTCCTATAAAATGAAGAACGGTCCCAGAAATTGAAGTTATTCTGCACCCTGCAGAACTTTAAAACATCCCAAAGAAAATTCATGTAAGTGATAACGTTTGTTTTAAAGATTTTTATTTATTTGGCAGAAAGAGAGAGATTACAAGTAGGCAGAGAGGCAGGCAGAATGAGGAGGAAGCAGGCTCCCTGCTGAGCAGAGAGCCTGATGTGGGGCTCGATCCCAGGACCCTGAGATCATGACCTGAGCTTTGAAGGCAGAGGCTTTAACCCACTGAGCCACCCAGGTGCCCCTAAGTGAAAACTTAATAGATGAACTTTTAAAAAAATTAAAACCAAAAAAATTTTACATGTTTTTATTTACCCTGAATTCTCCAGGAATGTAACACAGTATAAAGAAATTTTGTATTAGGTTTTAATCAGAACTCTTAAAAAATATATTTATTGTTTTGAAAAGTCATGTCACCAAGAGTAGCAGCATAGGCAGTACTGGGATACTGGTAACTTTCCTACTAGCTTGACTATATGCATAGATGTGAGACTCACTGCCTTTTTATGTCTTCTAATATAATTATACCTAAGCACTTGTATGCTGCACTTCTATTATTATATCATAAATTACATTCATTCTTTCCCCAATATATTGTAATTGGGGGAATTTGTTGATCTTTGAAATTAAGATATAGATTTATTTTCTTATCTATGATTTTCATTTCAGCATAGTAAAGGGCTCATTTATAATATAGGAATTCCCAAATTTGTGTCATTAATCCATTTCAGAAAATCAGGCATTTCTTTTTTTTTTTTTTTTT